>BHFT01020175.1:0-12989 GCA_004320025.1 Laticauda laticaudata | reverse complement strand
AGTGGAGGTGTGGCTCCGGAGGTTATGGAGAAGGCTGGGGAAGGGCAGAGGCCGACTGGGCAGTCAGAGGAAAGAAACCAGGCCATCCCCTCTTCATCATAGGACATGCAGGGAGGAACGGAGAAGGCAACAACTGGCTTTGTAAGAGAGGAAGTGGCCAATGAATTCCCCCTCATTTGGTTGCAACTGGGGAGAATAGAATGAAAGAGAGACATTATAGCAGCCATGTTGCCAAGAAGCAAAGTTGTGTGTTATTTTGGGCTGAAGTTAATCTTGGTTGGCATCCCTCCAAACAGACTGTGATTGTTGTCCTCCTTGAAGTTGATAATTTACTTATCCTGGTCCATTCCGGAATTTTCCTTCATGTTAAGTTTGTTTTTTAGGTTTTTAATTTCACTTCTATCTGCTTTTTAAGTTTGGACTGTATTGCTTCTTTTGAAGAACTAATTTTTTGAATACGTTTTTATGCTCAACTGAAGAATTATTGACAGTGGGGGCCAAGTTGGGGAATTAAAAAGACATTTATTTACAAATTTTGAATTTATTAACATTAGTGTTACACTCGGTCATCACATAGTGTTTGAAGTTACAGCGGCAACTGAAAAAAAGTAAACATAATGACCATTTTTCACATTTATGACCGTTGCGGCACAACACACACCATGATCATTGATTTACATGGTCATGTGACTCACCATTTATGATGGTTGCCATTTTGTGTCTTGTGGTCATAGTGATCATCTTTGCAACCTTCTGACAAGCGAAGACAATGGGGAAAACCAGATTCATTTAAGAACCATGTTACCCATTTACAACTACAGTGATTCACTTATAAATGTGGCAAAAACCTTCATAAAATAGGGCAAACCTCACTTCACAAATTTCTCCACTTAGCAACATAAAATTTGGGATCAATGTGGTCATAGAGTTGAGGACTACCTTTGTTTCAGGAGGTGGGGTTTTTCTCCAGTTATAATGAGTCACAGGTCCACTAAATCAGTAATCCTTGGCAGATTTGAGCCAGTTCTTGTTTGAGTTACACAATTTTTCATTCAGACTTGCTTTGTTTTAAAAGTTGCAGTGGATAGAATGCTTGCATTGCAGGCTAACCCTACTCAAGGGGCTGACTCAGGCCTTCCATCCTTCCAGGTCAGTGTAATGAGGACCCCCTAATTTGGGGGCATATAGCTCTGTAAATTCATTAGAGAGGACTGAACACACGCACTCGAGCGAGAGTTGAAGCTCTGCGCTCACAATATATTTCGTTCTATATATTGTCATGTCTATAGATAACTTACTTAGCGAGGCCTAATAATATTAAATCTGTATCTATCCTATATTAACTTCAAGAACTATCACTCTCTCAGTACTTCAAGCCAGTCCACATGAAGAAGGGACACTAACTTTCTTAATTTCTCTTAGAGTCTTGCCCTTCTCCTAAGTGGCATTACTCTGAGAGCCATTCTAATACTTCTCCACTTACTATAAGATCCTCATAGAGAAGCTGACTCCTGCCTTCTATAAACTATTACGCCACATGACTATGAACAATATCATAGTCTGTCGCAACAGTGTCCACATTGATACAACACGCACAGGAGAGCGTAAGTGCATCACATAGAAATTCATGATATAAACTGAATTGTGTCAATTACGCATAATCATATGGAGAGTATATTGTGGAAAGGGTATTTGTAAAACAACCCACTTTCTAACGCACACACCACGACATATGCGCGACATGGCGTCTCTGTCTCGCTTTAACACAAAGGACACGGTGCGGAGGCAAAACCTTTTCATTATTCTCCATTAAACGAAGCCTAACAATTATTCAGAGAGTCCCTTTTCTTACTGTGCCAGAGTGCCGCAATGTTGAGTAATTGAGAATTATATGTCCTCTATCAGTTTCAAGGTATACTATGAGAACTGGAAACATGGAGATTATCTTTCAAGAGAGAGGATAGCATACTATAATGAGTTTATTATAGAGACGAGTCCTTCTTACAGCACAGTCTATTAACTATTCCTTCTCTCTCATCATCAAAATGAACGAGGAGCACCTTCTAATTCTCTAGATATTTGCTCTCTGATATCGCAGAGCTAGACATCAGTGAGGTGTGCCTTGTATACAGAACCATTGATGAATTAGTGGTTTCATGGTAAAAATGAGGTCTATAAGACAAGAATCGGAGAACCGGTACGTAGGAATTAATTTATTGTGAGAGTAGTTATCAGCAAATATCTAAATACAATGAACAACACAGGAAATAGGGATGTGAGCTTTGCACCTCTCTTAATCCCACATGTATTATTCTTTCATTCATCCTCTCCTTCATTTATCTCTGCCTCCTAGAGGTTTGCCACAGCATGATTGGCTGTGTCTTTTTTATGTTTGCCAGAGTTTTTCCTTGTCCATTCTCGTACAACTCTAGGCATACAGTAGCGCAATGGTGAATAGGCTAGGATAGGTTTTGGCGTTGCTATTGTGTAAGTGTGGGTAGGGCTTTAATTGGAGGCAGTCTATTAGCCACGCATAAATCCTCCTCTCTAATTCACAATGGCTCCAACACCATATTAGAGACATAAATATCAACTTCTTTTTCTCACTCTGTCTCAGTGCTCTGAGCGAATTCTCTCATCAACTAAGATAATATAACCCCAACACTTGGAGAGAATCCTTATGAGCGTATATCACTCTCACCTATTTTGAATTTCTGTTGGCAAAAGTGCTAATAATATTCATTCCTTTTGGCTAATTACTGCGCTCTAGTCAAAGACTCACTATATATATAGAAATGACCCTAGAAGAGCATTCTCCTATTATCTAATTATCTCTTGGATATCTGAGTCATGACATCATGTTCAAGCTAATGACAGAAAACAATAGTCTTATTGCATTCCCAAGAGGCACCCCAACTGTTCATTCCTGCCTGAAGCAGAAAATGTCTATTGCTCCATATTGGTTTTTTCAGGTGGCAGAGATGAAAAACATCAATTGTTGTAATGAGATTATCTAGGTCCATAATTTAAAATAAATAGAAATCTCTCGTACTGCTTGTGGCAAGAAAGGTTCTGAGGAATTCCGAGAAATCTACTCAATATTTCTTTTCTATAGCAGTGGAATTTTTAATAAGCTTCAGTAACTCCCTAAACCAATCAGCCTTTCTAATCATAGTTTAATCCTTAGGCAAAAATGGTTAGATCATAGTCCTATATCTTCGGTTTTCTCAACCTTCACTCTGCTCATCAAGCCTTCGAGTTGGGGCCAAATCATGGTTTAAATCTATTTTACACAATATAACTTCTATGAGTTCACACAATCCTTTTCTTACTTCATACAGCACAAGGTTTCGCGACTAGACATTATTTTATGAGCAACACTTGGTTCTAAAACTATAGTTGCTCATAGAAAGTTTATTATGTTGTGCAATAAGTAATAGACCAAGAGATTCCTTTTCTAGAGATTTGATGTGCCTTCATTCCAACATGCAATTTATCGTCCGTAAATCTGTGTTTGGTAGCAAAAACCATAAAACTTAAAATTTTGGAAATCACACTTTAAATTAAAAATGGGGGGCGGGAATCAGCAAATAGAATAAAGAAATATAATAAAACTTTATCACTTTCAGCATACATTAAAATTAGTTTTGTTGCAAATAAAGGCTAACTTGATATTTATTTTATGTGTCAATGTTTATTTAGACTCCATGGTTGCATTGCTCATGGATCGCATTTTTTTTTATTTGATCCACTCTTCCTTGTGGGAAGCTTTTAGGTTTTAGAACACCAAAATTATTTGTTGAATCCACTCCCTGTCAGCTGTTCCTCCTCTCCCTCAGAGTCTGACTCTAACAAGAGCACACTAAATTAACTGTTGTAAGTTGAGGACTATCTGTTTTTAAATGAGCATTAAGAAGATCATACTAAGAAATTATGGAATGTTACATGCTACATGCCAGAGACTGTGTGCTCCATCAGAAATGTGTCAAATGTTTTTAACCAACAAGAGAATTCACTCCAAATATAGCATGTTTGAATTGTACGTAAAGTAATTTTTCACCTTTTTAAGCTACTCCTCTTCTGGATGAGGTACCCTCTCTACTTATGTGCATAAATAAAGAACATATTTTAATCTACTTAATCTATGGAAGTCTATTTGGGCTAAACAGGCTGCCAGCATTTATAGCTAATAACATGACCAGATCCATATCTCCTGTCCCCTGAAGAATAGGCACAGATTCAAATGTACAAGCTCCAAGGAGTGGGAGTGGGGTTGGAATGGAGATTTTACAATATCTTTCCCCTGCCATGCCCATCAAGCCATGCCTATAGAACCAGTAGTAACATTTTTTGAATCCCACCACTGGGTGGATGGCTAAATAATTAGTGGAATTCTTTCTTAAAAGAATATATTTAGCTTCTTTGTAATTATTTTCAAGTGGGCTTTAAACAAGCCACTTTGGAAGACCTGTTCTTTTTATCCCACTCATACAAAAGGTGCACTGTGACATTACAATAAATGCTTACCCCCCTTCAGAAGATACAATTAATTTTGATCATACTTTTATTGCTAACACTTTCTCATAAAAGAAATGGTTTGTTGGTTTGTTTACTAAACAATATTATAGGCCTGCCCATCTAACAGGTGAAATCTGGATGGTAAAGACAAAAACATAATGCATAACCTAGATAAATTAAAAACCAAGCCAGAATTCGGTTTAAATTTTAATAGGCATCACTTGAGGGTAGAAAAGGCAAAGGGTTTGGAAAATACCTGTATTTTGCCCTAGATTGTCCATAAATTGAGCTCTAGTTTTAGGGTTTCTGCCTGCAAAACTAAATCTGTTAGTAAAAATAGCCAAAGTGCAAGTGAAACAGATAACAGATAATCAGAGTTGGAAGGGACTTGGTAGGTCATCTAGTCCAACTCCCCACCCAAGTGGGAAACCCTTCACCATTTATGACAGATGGCAGTCCAATCTCTCCTTGAAAGTCTCAAGTGATGAAGCTCCCACAACTTCTGAGGGCGAGCTGTTCCATTGGTTGATTGTTCTCACTGTCAGAAAATGTATCCTTATTTCTAGGTTATTAGAGAGGAACAAGTCAAAGGTAGGTAATAAGGAACAGACCGGAAACCCACGAAATCTTTTATCGAACTAGGGAACGTCTCTGGGGCAGCCCCGCAAACAGAGTTAACAGCATCTGGGAATTGGGAAGCAACATCAGAAATGTGCAAATGATTCAATATTCAAACTGGTGATGTGAGCAGAACCGAAGTCATGTTGGATGGCCCATTGAATTAAATAAGGAAGTGTCTCAAACTCAGTAGCTCTGCCAAATAAGGAAGTGTTCCAGTTTGTGCACAAGAGAGAAAAAACAGAATGAGGTTAGAACAATGGGGAATTGTAATAAAGTGCTGATGTGTCAAAAACTGTGTAACTGCTTTTGCTAGATAGGGAAACACATAAACCTTCGAAATATATATGTGTCAATTTGAAAACAGAAAGAATGTGAGCNGCAGACGCGTAATAAACCTTGTTTTCCTTGGATCAACGAATCTTTTGGTGGTCTTTTCATCAGTTCCACCTCACAGTGATATATTTCCAGAATACAGGTAATCCTTGGTTTAGAAGAGTTCTTTTACTGACTGTTCAAAAATCACTGAAAAAACTGTTGTGACTTTAGTGACTTATGACCATTTTTCACATTTACCACAGCATCGTCCTGGTCTAAATCCAGGTGCTTAGCAACTGCTTCATATTTATGAGAGTGGCAGTGTCCCGGGGTCATGGGGTCATCTTTTGCGACCTTCTGACCAGCAAAACCAATAGGGAAGACATATTAACTTAACCCTGTTGCTAACTTAACAACTGCAGCGATTCCCTCAACAACAGTGGCAAAGTAAGGTCATAAAATGGGACAAAACTCACTTAATAAATGTCTCCCTAGGCAACATAAATTTTGGGCTCAATTGTGGTTGTAAGTCATATTCAAAAGTTGATCTACATATAATTTCATTTATGTTAGTTTAGCCCCATGATGGTAAACCTATGGCACATGTGCTACAATTGGTGTGCAGAGCCATTTGTGCTGGCACGTGAGCTGCAGGCAAATTTACCTCACTGCACATGTGTGCTCCTCACAGCTGATTTTCAGCTGGATTGAGGGCTTTTGTGACCTCCCAGAGGCTTTAGGAAGCTTCTGCAGGCTTTTCAGGATGAAAACTCGGCCCATTTCATCACTTTCTGTTTTTCCGAAATCCTGGAAGTGATGAAACGGGCCTAGTTTTCAGCCTGAAAAGTCTGAAGAAGTTTTCTAAAGCCTCTGGGCAAAAAAGGCCTCAAACTGCCTGAAAATCAGTTGTGAGACACAGTGCAGGTAAGGGGGTGATGGGGTGGGTTGGGATTGCTCATGCATGTGTAAGGGGTGTGGGGGTGCATGCATTGCTTTCTGGGTGCTGGCATGTGAGTGTGAGCATGCAAGTGTGCGCACAATTTTTGGCACAGGAACCCAAAAAGTTTAGCCACCACTGGTTTAGCCCTTTGATATGATGACCTAAAATGATATAAGAATAAATTAAAAGTATTTTATGTCTACATCCAAAGTGTTTTTGAAAAAATGGCTTTTTTCAGACTTTTGATATGGAATGCAATGTTCAGGCTTTCTAATTTGCATTGTACTGGCTAATTATAGGAATGGGATGAACTGAACAATAGCTGCCCATCTTATAGATAACACAGCATGAATTCCTCAGGTGCTAACCATTTGCTTTCTATGTAGCAATTGTTTCTTGGCAATTAAATAACCCAACAAATCATCTGTCACTCTTGATGTCTGCATAGAATCGGTGCTCATTATTTTAATCAAATGTATCTTTTCATTTCAGCCAAAGAAGGAGATCCGCCAACCCAGTGGCTTGGTGAAGTGTCAGAAGAGTTTTGTGATGTAATGCCAGGAGAAAGGCATCAACTAAAAACAAAAATAAGGTTGGATAAAATGTATTTACATTTATGGGTGCCTGATGGCTACCTGTGATGACCCAGGGTGGGATATGAAATAAACACAGTCACAAAAACAGGTGAAGCACCTTTTATTCCTTCACTTTGCTTGAGAGCTCCAAATATCCTTGACTGGAGACAAAAAACTCCCCCCAAGCAGTTACAAAAAGGAGGAAATGCCGTTTAAACTAAAAATGCCTATTAATTATAAATAGTAAAAACAACACAAAGCACACTGACACAATTAAGAGAACTAGGCAAGATAAGGGCTTGAGGACTTCCACAGATATCGGAACACACACTGGGAATGACACCAAATTCAGAGAGGAACGACAGACTAGAGATATTTCCATGCTTTGTTTCCATATGCATATCCGTCCTTTTAACCAATTCTCATAGCTGCAGCCCATGAAGAGGATCAAGGTCCTTTCCTCCCCTGTAGACCATGCCATTCATGTCTCTCCCTTGTCCTCTCCTCCCTGCATGCTGTAGGATGGAGAGGGGATGGGCCTGGGTCTTCCTCTGACTGCCCAGCCAGCCTCTATCCTTCCCCAGCCTCCTCCACAACTTCTGGAGCCACACTTCCACTCCCTGTCAGCTGTTCCTCTTCTCCTTCAGAGTCAGTCTCCAACAGGGGCATGACACTTCCCAAGAAACTGTCAGCAATCCCAGTTATGGCAAACGTGATGTATTTTATTAGCTTTGGGCTTCCATAACTTCTATACCACAGGTTTTGATCATATGGATGTCTCTAGATAACGGATTGTCCTTTGCATGTTTCCAAGGGCTGTCCTTTGTAAAGTAGATCCATGATTCCCCCCCAGTGATTTCTAAGTCTCTATTCCTGTTATTAATGGATGCATGAATGAAAAGATAAGGTTTTTGCAGCTGCTTGGTGGGACATTTTTCTATTGTGTCATTGTTTTTGCTCTTTTGTAGTATTTGACTTGTGCTAATTATTAAGCTATAAATTGAATTTTAATTAGGAATTATTAGAGTTTACTAAATCCTGAAAAAACTTTTGAAAGTCCCCCCTCTCCATTCACAAGCATGTGTAACTTAAAAGATTAAATATTAGCCTAGTTGAAAAATCACATAGTTCAGTGTTGGTGAACTTTTTCAGCACTGAGTACTAAAACAGGAGCATGCACATGGGGGGGGGGAGCACTGGAAACTGGAAGAGCATCTCTGTGGTGTGCATGTGTGTGTTGGAAAGTTGAGCTTCCAGTTTCTACGCCTGCATGCACACACCAGTCACCTGGTCTTCTGGTTTCTGGCACTCCTATGCATGCGAAGACTAGCTGGCTGGTGCACATGTCTTTGCCAGAACCCAGAAAACCAACAGGTAATTGCTGGTGTGCCCAGAGAGATGGCTCTGCATGCCAATTCTGGCATGTGTGCCATAGGTTCGCCATCACAGACACAGGTGAATTACCTAAAACACCCAGAATACTTTATTAATAAAGTATACTTCATTTATACTTTATTAATACTTTATTAATAAAAATACTGCAGTATTTTTGCATTAGTCCTATAAAGCTATATAACTTTAGATAATCTTGTGGAATAGATGATAGATTTAAAAATACAGTATATACACAGAGAAATAGCAGTATATATTAGGCAATATAGAGCAGGAGAATAATTATGTCCATGTCTACTTAGAAGTCAATCCCGCTTCAGTTGATGGATTTTAATTCAAGTTATAAACACATAGAACTACAGCCATAGAAATTAGAACTCTGAAGCAGGCAAATTCCTCAAAGAACAATTTATTGGATACATCATATTGGCACAACTCGTGAAAGCCTACTCTAAAAGTTCCTCTGGTTTCTACCTAATTAAAAGTAAAAGTTTCCCCTTTCTCCTCAAGTCACTGGTCATACTGTCCAGTCCAGGAGCTGTCCAGTTGCTTGGTTTCTTCACTCATCCTCTGGCCAGCCACCTGTGTGCATGTCCTTGGGTTCCCACAGGAAAGTTGTATTGTTTCCTCCCTCTCTCTAATGCGCGGCAACCCTGAAGCCTTCAAGATGGCCTCAGCCATGTTCACTTCAGGATTGACAGTTTATTAATTGCTGGACAGACATCACTTTTTAATGAGCACTCATCTAACTGTGAGTCATGGATCTGCTGGGGACAAATATCAGGATCAGTACAGATAGTCCTTGACTTACGACCACAATTGAGCCCCAAATGGATGGTTCTAAGTGAGAAATTTGTTAACTGAAGTTTTGCCCCATTTTACAACTTTTTTTACCACATTTGTTAAGTGAATCATTGCAGTTGTTAAGTTAGTGATGTGATGGTTAAGTAAATCTGGCTTCCCCACTGACTTTGCTCATCAGAAGGTTGCAAAGGGGATCACAGTCATAAATATGAATCAGCTGTCAAACATTCAAATGTAAATTGTGTGACTTTGGGGATGCTGCAAAATAGTCTCAAATAACTTTTTCCAGTGCCATTCGAATGGTCACTACTTTTGGTGACAAACTGTTCCATTGATTAATTGTTTTCACTGTTAGGAAGTTGCTCCTTAATTCTAGGTTGCTTCTCTCCTTGATCAGTTTCCAACCATGTTCTTGTCTTGTCTTCTGGTGCTTTGGACAATAAATTTATTCCCTCTTCTTTGGGGCAGCCCCTTAAATAATGGCAGGCTGCTGTTATGATGTCCCTAGTTCAATGGTAGGATTCAAACTTTTTTATTATTGGTTCTGTGGGTGTGGCTTAGTGAGCATGGCATGGCTTGGTGGGTGTGGCAGGGGAAAGATACTGCAAAATCCCATTCCCTCCCCACCCTACAAACCTGCTTTCCAGCTCTGTTCCTGTGCAGGGCAACAAAAGAAGACCCAGCCAATCAGCTGGGACTCAGAGAATAGATGGGGGCAGGGCCAGTCAGAAATGGTATTTGCTGGTTCTCTGAACTACTCAAAATTTCTGCTACTGGTTCTCCAGAACTGGTCAGAACTTGGTGAATACCACCTCTGCCCTAGTTCTTTTTATAGACTAGCCATAACCAATTCTTGGAACCATTCTTTACATGTTTTAGCCTCCTAATCATGTTTATTGCTCTTCTCTGCACTCTTTCCAGAATCTCAACATACAGTGAACTGTTGTAAGTTGAGGACAACCTGTATATCTGTGATGATGTAGTTACCACTTCTATCCACATATGATTGGAACAGATCCTCAGAAAGATCAGTAGAAAGCAGAACAAAAAAGATGATTTCACACACAGAAGGCTGTTTACTGCACTTCTCTTTTCCAGGGACTCCTCTGAAAGATAACACTAATGCTAAAGACTGCAGAATTGCAATCCCATCTGAAATGGGTTGTTGATGATGAGGATGATGAACCAGATCTCTTGGGAAGGTCTGGAGAAGTTCTAATTTATTATTTCTAATTTATTCTGTCAGACTTGTTCCGAGCTTGTTAACAGTCTGGAGCAGAGGTCAGGATATTTGCATCATTATTTTATTTAGTTTGTGATTTCCAGGGCTTCACTAGGATGGAGTTTTATATAGAATAAATATTTTATTTTGTTCCCCATAAAAATGAAACAGTGGGCAACTTAATCACCTTTTAAGTACTGCAGAAGCCATGAAAAATGGAGCAGTTGCAGCCTCTGATATTAGTTTCTTTGAAGACTTACTGGTAGGGCATAGTTTTTCTGTGGTACTATTTAAATTAAAATTGCTGACAGCTTAGATTTGTGTACTGGATAACCTGATGCTCCTACCTTCTCCATCTTGCCCCACAGAAGATACACAACTCCTCCTCTCAATCCCTACTGCTCAAATTCAGAGAAACTATTGAATGAGTTATAAATTTACAGAGAAACAGAAAGTGATGTTCTGAATGACTTCAAAACATGTTCAGTTCTGCATAAAAAGCCTCTAAATTTTAATCACTGAATAAATCATCCGGGAAGAGGTTGACAGTAACATAATGGTATTTGAGAGCTGGGAGCTAAGTCCAGAACAGTCTTTCAGATGTTTATTTTTAAGGACAATTTTTCTGTGTGTGCAGTGTCTATTTCTTGATTTCTCTCTAATATCTCACCTTGCTGCTCTCTTGTTTCTCCATTATTAACCTGTTCGATTTTGCTGCTGTTGTTTAGTTGCTTGTTGATTTTTATTTTGACAGAAAAGGGGCCTTAGAAAATGTAGGTTGGGTAAAGGCTGTTGCCAAGCATTTTTAAAAATTGCTTATTTTGATGTTAAAGTCTGAGTGAAACAAGGGAAGCACTTCTCTAAAATAGATTTTTTTGGGAAAAAAAATCAGACTCTCCTTTTATAGCCTAAAGCTGTGTTTCGTAAAAGTGTGAGTCATGACCCCCAATGGCGTTAAGAGTTGTCAGGATCTTCCTTTTATTTCTTTCTGAGCAGACTTACTAGTTTGAGGAACAGAGGAAACAGAAAGAAAGAAGGAAAGAAAATGACTTTGATTGTTATTTCATTGACAGTGAACTGGGAGTGAGAGAGAAAGGACTCCAATGACAGAGTTTTTGCCAGCTGTGGTACTGTAAGAAATGTAAAAGTGAAACTGATTTACTGCAAGGATACCCTCTTTTCTTTTCTTTTCTTTTTCCTGATTTTAGTGAATGACAGTGTCCTGCTTCAAAAGGTCATTTCAGGAATTATGCAAAAGTAAGCAAGTTCCTCCTTCCTACAAAAAGAATACAGTTTGTAGTTGTTTCTTTTTGGTATTTCTAAGGAATACATTAAATATATTCATTAGAATGTATTACATTATTTTAATTTATACAGCTGCTCCATCGCTGTTTTCTTGATAGCAAGATTGACTGACTGATTTCCAACTTTAACTTCAATGAAATTATTAGTGTTATCATCTGTAGGGAAGGGGTAGATTTATCATAATATTCCAAAATTTGAGAAACTTTGCTTTAGAGGTTGCCTATGTATTGTCATTTTGAGTTTAAACCAGTATCAAACCATCCCTTGTTTGGTCTCTTTTATCAGCTCCTTTCAAAAATCTTAACCTAAATTTCTTGAGAGTAGAATAGAGGTGGTATTCAGCAGGTTCTGACCAGTTCTGGAGAACAGGTCGCGGAAATTTGGAGTAGTTTGGAGAACTGGCAAAAATACCACCTCTGACTGGCCCAAGTCCCAGCTGATTGGCTGGGTATTATTTTGTTGCCCTGCACAGAAGAATGGAGCTGGAAAGCAGGTTAGTGGAATGAGGAGCAGAGGTGGTATTTAGCAGGTTCTGACCAGTTCTGGAGAATGGGTAGCAGAAATTTTGAGTCGTTCAGAGACCTGACAAATATCACCTCTGACTGGAGATTTTACAGTATTCTTCCCCTGCCATGCCCACAAAACCACACCCACAGAACTGGTAGTAAAATTTTTTGAATCCTACCACTGGTGAGGAGGGAGTAGGATTTTGTAGTAATCTTCCCCAAGAGTGGGGTGGGAATGGAAATTTTACAGTATCCTTCCCCTGCCATGCCCACCAAGCCACGTCCACCAATCCATGTCCACAAAACTGGTAGTAAACATTTTTGAATCCCACCACTGGAGTAGAGAATGACTGCAAATCATTGATGTTGCTTATTTGTTTAAAATCTGTTTAAATATCTTCCAAAATGAAGGTCCCCAAAGGTTTGCTTAATCTGGAATTTTACATAATATCGTGCAAGCAATAGTGCAGACTTTCATGCTATGCAGGCAGTCTTAGACTTATAACCATTCAAAGTTACAGTGACCATTCAAAGTTACAGTGGTACTGAAAAAAAATGACCAATGACTGGTCCTCACACTTATAATGGCATGCCCATAGTCACATGATCAAAATTTGGGCACTTGGCAATTGGCATGTGTTAGGAATGTAAGTCACCTAACAGTGATTTGGGTTGGAAATATATAAACCAGGATAGACATTTTAATACTGTATTTTTAAGAAAATGCAAAACTGTAATTGGGTGTGGTTTCTCAAACAGCCATAAAATGGAGCCAGAAACCTGGGTTGTCT
>BHFT01020170.1:0-49243 GCA_004320025.1 Laticauda laticaudata | reverse complement strand
ACTGGGAAAAATGGATGGAAACTGATTGAGAAGAGATTCAACATGTAAATAAGGAGAGATTTTCTGACAGTGAGAACCATCAACCAATGGAACAGAAGTTGCCTTCAGAAGTTGTGGGAGCTTCATCCCTGGAAGCTTTCAAGAAGAGATTGGACTGTCATCTGTCAGAAATAATGTAGGGTCTCCTGCTTGGGTGGGGATTGGACTGGATGATCTACAAGATCCCTTTCAACTCTGTTAATCCACTGCAACTTGGATTATGTTGGCTTCTGGAGTTAAAGCACAATGTTGTTTTCCAAATGTAGCCCCTACACATTTTCTTTCATTGCCCTCCAGGGCCCTATATTTCCAGGAATGCTATCATCGTGCAAGAAGAGTAGCCCCAGTGATCACCATAAATTGTGATGACTTCTGTAACTTAATTATGGATCCATCGAAGGCATTCTTATTCAATAATTGGCAAAACAGTAGCCAAAATAGAACATTTCTACAGAATCGAGTCAGCTCACCTGCCCACAGATTGAGGTCTTTGTGGTAGTCTGGCTGAGAAGGCAGAAAGATGGTATTTGCTTTAATTCTAAAATTTAATTATGCGGCGTTCTGAAAGTACACCATTACCCCGTAGAGAGATTTTAAATTACATTCAAAATGTGGAAGTGATGTATTTGGATCTTTCTCTGCATGAATGCAAATGCATTTGAAGTACAAATCTCTCTCCAGTGCCGTAATTTTGAACAACTATAGAAAAATGTGGTTACCATTTTAGATATGGATGTGAAA
This sequence comes from Laticauda laticaudata, assembly GCA_004320025.1. Lineage (NCBI taxonomy): Eukaryota > Metazoa > Chordata > Lepidosauria > Squamata > Elapidae > Laticauda > Laticauda laticaudata. Next base: position 48,463 of record BHFT01020170.1, on the reverse strand, counting down.
GATGACACCTGGTTTATTTGAATGGAGCAGAAATGTATCAGTCCTCTAGGTATTCCGATACAGGTAGCCTTTGACTTATAATACTGACAATCCTAAACTGCATTAACAGATGAATACAGTCAAGATCAAGTGAGGTACTAATACCACTCTATAAAGCCATAGTAAGACCACACCCAGAATACTGCATCCAGTTTTGATCACCACACTATAAAAAAGATGTTGAGGCTCTAGAAAAAGTGCAGAGAAAAACAACCAGGATGATTAATAAAACATATGAAGAACAGTTACAGGAATTGGGCCTGGCTAGTCGAGTGAAGAGCAGGACTAGGGGAACCATGAGAGCAATGATCCAATATTTGAGGGGCTGCCACAGAGAGGAGGGGGTCAATATATTTTCCAAAGCACCCAAAGGCCAGACAAGGAATAATGGATGGAAACTGATCAAGGAGAGATTCAACCTGGAAATAAGGAGACATTTTCTGACAGGGAGAACAATCAACCCATGGAACAGAAGTTGCCTTCGGAAGTTGTGGGAGCTTCATCACTAGAGGCTTTCAAGAAGAAGAATTGGACTGTCATCTGTCAGAAATGGTGTATGGTCTCCTGCTTGGGTGGAGGGTTGGACTAGATGACCTACAAGGTCCCTTCCAACTCTATCTGTAAATGTCAATGTTACACTTTGTTTTGTGAACACTTGAAGTTACAACAGCCCTGAAATAGTGACTTCGGCCGGTTTTTCACACAACTGTTGTGGCATGCTCATATTCTTATGACCAAAATTCATATGTCTGGCAACTGATTCATATTCATGATGGTTGCAGTGTCCCAGGGTCATGTGATCCCCTTTTGCAGTCTTCTGACAAGAAAAGACAACGGGGAAGTCAGATTCATTTACCAACTGTTGCAAGAGAGGTCATAAGTAGGGCAGAATTCACTGAACAAATGTTTCACTGAACAATGGAAATTTTAGACTCAATTGTGGTCATAAGTTGAGGACTACCTATACTTCATCATAACCTTCACCCATTCCTATAAAGGTAAAGGTTCCCCTCACACATATGTGCTAGTCATTTCCAGCTCTAGGAGGCGCTTCTCATATCTGTTACAAAGCCATAGAGCCAGCGCTGTCCGAAGACGTCTCTGTGGTCATGTGGTCATGACTAAATGCCGAAGGCACACAGAACGCTGTTCCCTTCCCACCAAAGTGGTCCCTATTTTCTACTTTCATTTTTTACCTGCTTTCAAACTGCTAGGTTGGCAGAAGCTGGGACAAGGAATGGGAGCTCACTCCATCATGCGGTGCTGGGGATTCGAACCACCGAACTGCTGACCTTTCTGACTGACAAGCTCAGCATCTTAGCCCCTGAGCCACCGCATCCTTTAGACTAGACATACCTAGATCCCTCAATCGTTCATGATCTAATATGATATTAGAGGCTGGTTTTTGTGATAGATATACTTTTAATTGGCTTCCCTCTCATTTAACTTTATTAGTATAGCCTCTCCCAATTTTTCACTACTTATTCTGCCAAGAGAAATCAATACAGCAAAATAATTTAATATCATCCTATAAACATGGTATAATTTCCAGGTTAGTCTTCAAACCAAGGTGCACTCTTGTTTTCATAGCAAGAGAAAAACATGGCTAAAATTGATTTGTTTGATTTTAGTAAAGATTGGACAACCATTTGTCCAGGATGGTTAAAATACTCTTGCCTTCGATAGGGGGTTGGACTAGAAGACCTTGAAGGTTCCTTCCGTCCTTATGATTCTACCTTTCTAGACCTGAGTCACAGTGCTTCTGGTTGAATCACCATCAACTCTTCAAGTTTGTCCTAGAATTTCTACACCAGCCTTTAAAAAATTACTGTATCAGAAATACGATTTTTGGGGGCCAATTCTCACAATGGAAGAATGGATGGAGAAAGTGATGGAGTTGGAGATGGCCAAAATAATTATTTTAATTGAGACAAGAACTTGTTCAATTTTGTTTCCCTTTCTGGACCATACACTCAAAACAGAAAGAAATGAAACTTTGATTTTAGTTTTAAATGATTGAATTAACTCCCATGTTATAGAAAGAGCTAGCACATTAAATATATAAAGTAAAACATTGAGTTTGTAACTCTATTTTATATTCTACTGCACTGAAAAAAGTTGGAAGTCACTGCTTGTTTTCTTCCTTCTTAACCTGGCACCCTTTCTACTTTTTTTCCATTCCCTTATGACCTTGGTTTTCATTTTTTATTTTATATTATGAGAAATTTTAATAAAAAAATTTATGTATATGCATATATTCCATGCAAATGACTGTTTCCTGGTTTGATTTGATTGCTTATTGTACACTATGACTATCATTAAGTGTTGTACTTTATGATTCTTTATGTATCTTTTCTTTTCTTTTATGTATACTGAGAGTATTTGCACCAAGACAAATTCCTTGTGTGTCCAACCACATCTGGCCAATAAAGAATTCTAAATGGAACTGCTGGATGTCTCTTGGGCTCAGTGTTCCTGAAAAAAACCCCAAATATAACTATGTGAACTCAAGCTTCAACAAAAAAGTGTTTGGAAATTGCATTCATTACTGGTCAATGACCATAATAAATTGTATTGATTGAACAGTATGGAAATTGTCTTCCTAGGTGACCTGAGAGGCCATTTTCCACACATCTCCCAATTTACAAAACTTCTCCTCAGTTCATTGATCCCATTACAGAAACTTGTTAGTTTTCTGCATTAATTAAAAGTCTAGCTCTTGTCTTTCAGGCTTTGGCAATTTGTTCACTGCCCCACCATCCCAAGTGGATTCCATGGTGGCTAGCATTCAACTTTATGGATTCATTTGTTTTCATTCAGGATACTGTAGAAAGTTAGCACCCACCCCTCTCCTGGAAGAATGAAATATTCTGACAAATATTTAAAAAGGCAGAATATTATATTTCCCTGGATGAGAAATGAAGAAATATGCTCTTGGAAAGCAGCCCCCACCTTTGTTAACAGTCCTCAGCAGATGTCAGCACTTAAGAAACAAAGAGATAGCAAGCTGTATTCATAAGCAAATTCCCTGCAGCAAGGTCTGAACAAAGGTAGGATTAGCCCTCAGCCACAACAGGAATTGCCCAACAAGCCCCTTCACTGCATCAGCCAAACTTTAACCAAACTTAGCTCAGACAAGCTCCTAGGATTTGTACATGGCCCCATGGGAGTCTGACAACAGCCAAAAGAATACATGTTCTTGCATAAGAACAGGAAGCTCAAGTGCAAAGCCCAAGAGAAGGTATAAATACCCCTCACTCTCAACTACATGTGTTCAGCTGCACCAGAGAACCATGTGCTTGGTGTTTCTGCTTCATCATTAAACCCTCTTTCCAATCAGCCTCCATGTTTCCAGGGTCTTTCTCCCAGTTTGGAACTGAACCGGATGGATATTTCTCTCAACTATACTATTAACATTTGCTGTTTTTTTGTCTGATTACTTTGAGAATTACTCATAAACTGAAGGAAGTTAATATGATTCCTAAGAACTGGAAGTAGAAGCTGCTTGAGAACTTCAGAAATCATCTGGGAGGACAGGAATCCAATCCCAAGAAGGCCTGGACATTATCTGAAAGTTGGAGAGTATGATGTTTACAACAGCATTGAAAAAAGTGACTTATGACTGTCAGTTAGAACCTTTGCAGTATCCCCATGGTCACATCATCAACATTCAGACACTTGGCAACTGACTCATATTTATGACAGTTGCAGTGTCCCAGGGTCATGTCCTCCCCTTTGGCCACCTTCTGACAAGCCAAGTCAATGGGGAAGCCAGGTTCACTTAGCAAGGATGTCAGTCACTTAACCACTGCAGTGATTTTCCTGGGGCAAGAAAGATCATAAAATGGGCCCAATTTTTAAACAAATATTATCACTTCACAACAAAAAAATGTTGGACTTGATTGCAGTTGTAAGTTGAGGAGGAGTACCTGTAGAATTATTCTGAATTGTGCAAAAGAGGGCAAAAATTAAGCATCACATCATGAAGAACATCAGTGGTCCAGGAGGGGTGTCCTTGTTATCCATTGTGTTTCTTCCTCAACCTTCATTTTTATGATTTTAATGGGGAAATATAATATAAAATAAAATAACTGACTTCTGTGTCATTAAGAATGCCTTAGACTTAGAAAGAAAAAAAACCTGAACTGTTATAACTTTATCCTAGGTTTTTCTCATGAGGTTCATCCACATCTCCAAGAAAAATACACCAAGAGCCTATCAACACAATAGGGAATTTCCAGAGATTTGAGACAGGGTTGGAAAGCATACTCACAATAATCCCTAAATGGTCAAACATCCCACATAAACATTTTGTGAACATTTTCACAACACCCTTTCAAAATCCCAAGTGAATTTACTAGCTTCAAAGTTAAAAAAAAAAAAGATGGAAAAAGACAAAATTTAAGTGCTGAAGCTCAGCTTTCCTATCAGGCAGATCAAATAATGTTCTGGATTTAGCAAACATTCCTGTCTTGGGAATCCAGACAGATATAGCAGTAAATCCAACAGAAAAAGCTTACATGGGTGTCTATCATTATCTACCTATTGATCTATCTCTATGCATCTGCTCTTATTATTTGCATCCTACATACTGGCAGCCTCATGTAATATTAAAGAATTAAAAATGGCTGGATTAAGTATCATAGACTCACCCCTTGTGACATTTCAATGAATTAAACATGAACTAAACAAATCTTTCTAAAAAAAAACCATAAATCACTCTATCAACAAATCCTTGAATGGATGTTTTCATGCCTCGTTGTTGCATAAAAATATAACAGACTATATTTTAATGGAATCTTTTATTTACTATAATTTTTAAAAAGTGGGTTAGACATTCACATGACAAGGAAAAATGATAAAATGGAAAACACTCAAATTTCAACCAAGAAAAACCTGAATAAGAAATTCAATAGGTAGATCTGTTCATCAACAATTTCAGCTGCATTTTTTTCATTTTTTTTTTCAGATGGACAAACTAATTGAATTCCCTCCTCAATGAATTAGCTTTGAAGTCTCAATCTAGATTATGCATCTCACTTAATAAATCTGACACCAGACGGGAAAGGCTAGCTAGGCATACCAGCAACGATCCAATTTGTGAAGCCAGAGAGCATCGTTTTATCTCTTCCTCCAAAAGTCATTAAACAAACCACTATGCACTTTAAAAAAACGAGTTACAGAAAAGACAGCAAATCATTAGATTCTGCAATTCCGTAGGAATTAATATTTTACTATGGGAAAAGAAAGAAAGAAAGAAAAAACGGAGAATAAATGACTCTTTTAACTGTGCTTAAAATCAAAGAATGCCCTTTCCACGACGAGCAACTTTCCAAGTCTGAATTATGGCATCTAATTGTCACAATAGTATCGTTTTGCTACACATTCACCACTGATTACTGAACAAGAGCAGATTAAAAAAAAAATACACTCAACAAAAGGGAGAGAAAAGAGGCGTCTTTTTTTTCCCCTGCTCAAATATATTTTGTCATTGTAGCAGAACAATTAAATCCTCCAGACTTAACAGCAAATTTTTAGTTAAAACAACGACAACAACACATCAAAAGCATTGGTGTGCTCGCGCTCTCTCTCTCTCCCTCCTCGGGTAAGAACATCCGAATTGTTCCATTTAAGCCGAGGGAGAAAGGGTGAAAAAAAAACCCCCACAGCTTTATTTATTCTCAGATATCACCATGCTATTTCGTTAATATTTGTTGGGGTTTCAAAAGATAGGGACCGGGGAGGGGAAGAGGGAGAGCAGGAAGAGGAAGCACCACCACTGCTTCTGTAATCAATCATTGGCAACATCTTTTCTAACAACGCGCCCAGAATTTAAAACAAAAAAAAAAACCTGGAGAAATATTGAACCCATCTAATGTTTTTTTTCTTTCTTTCCAAACCAGAGACCTGCCAAAAACTGCCTAGTTAACAGCATTACAACTAATGTTTTGGTTTTTTTTTTCCCCCCGGAAAGTAATGGGAATAGTTTTTAGGGGATCTGAAACTCGTNTTTTGGTTTTTTTTTTTCCCCCGGAAAGTAATGGGAATAGTTTTTAGGGGATCTGAAACTCGTGTCATACTCCCGAGACAAATACCTTCCCGAATGTTCAGTAGAAATTAACCCACCTCCCTCTCTCAGCCTGGCAAAGCCCTTCTCACTTACAAGCGAACAGTCCCAACAAACAGGGAGGAACCGGACTTCAAATGATATACTATAGAATTTGCGTCTCAACCGAAGAAAAAAAAGAAAGAAAGAAAGAAAGAAAGAAAGAAAAAAAGAAAGAAAGAAAGAAAGAAAGAAAGAAAGTCGAAAGCCTCAAGTTTTCTACAGCGCAGTTGTTTCCTTTTAAAAAAAAAGCAACACGACAAACGGACGCTGGTTATAATTTACCTGGGGGTGCCTGTCATTTATACACCAGGGCTCAAAGACTGAGAAAATGTCCATTTCTTCTGAATGCATGTTTTAAATTGCCAGGCCACAATGCGCCAGGGGGAAACCACCACCACCACCACCATCATCATCGCCAACATCACCATCCAACTTTGAAAAGAGGAGGGGCTGGGGGCGCGGAAAGCATCCTTCCTCCTGTCCCTCCTGATTTTTGACGCGGCCCTCAATATTGGCTCAGCTTCCTTGCACGGCAAAGGTATCACTCTCACCTTCACCTCCTCTCTCTCTCTCTCTCTCTCTCTCTCCCTGCCAGCGCGCATCCCTTTATCCCAAACCACGAAGNCCTCTCTCTCTCTCTCTCTCTCTCTCTCTCTCTCTCTCTCTCCCGGCCAGCGCGCATCCCTTTATCCCAAACCACGAAGAGCACTTTATTTTATTTTATTTTATTTTATTTTATTTTATTGTTTCTCTCTTTCTGTTAGTTTACAACGAAGTATCGCTCTGTGGAAACTCCCGAGTTATAAACTTTCGATTTATTTACATATATATTAAATGATGCCACTTTTTTTTTTTTGTCCAAGACTTTTAGGAAGAGCGTGAATCGCCCAGAAAGTCACGTCCACTGAACGCGGATGCGATAAGGGCAAAAATCGCTCCGAAATCTCGACGAAAGAAATACTGTTGGTTCGTCTCAAGGGAAAAGGGGACAGGGGAGATGCTCTTAACCCCCCGTCCACCCCACCTCCTCCTCCCCCCCCCTTTCTCTTTTACCAACGGGACACATGACCCAGTCAACGAATCAAGAGAGGGAAGGCAGCCCGTTTATTCCCGCGGGCTGACCAGGCGGCGTCCAGTTCCAGGTCCCGGGGCTGAATTTCCCCCTCCACGCCTCCAAGCATCATTCAGCCGCCGCCGTGGTGGGACGCCCGGCCGGTTTGCCCACTCCGCGCCCACTCACCAAGAACCCTCCACCCGTCCCCCGCCCACCCAGGATTCCTTCGGCTGAGGTTAAAAGGAGGAGGAGGAGGAGGAGGAAAAAAGAAGGGAAAGGGGGAAGGAGCGAAATCAAAGCCATCCCTGGCTTCTCCGCCTCTCCTTAACCATCCCTTAGCGACCGGTAGGCAAAGGCGACTTCCAAGGGGCCCATCGGCCCGGAGATGCTTGGGCGTCAGCCAGGCGCACACCCACCGACTCATGTGCATACACACGTGCGCGGGCGCATGTTTCCCCACCGAGCGATCCCCCTCTTCGCCCACCCCTTCCCCTGCCCGGAGCCGAGTTGCGGGAGTTAAGGGCTATAACTACCTAGGAAGAGACCGAATTTGGGTCCCGCTTAGCTTTCCGCCTTCCATTTCCTCTGCCCTCCCCTCCCCCCAGCCCCCCCCCACTTGCCCCTTTCTCCTTCGGGGTGGCCTTCCTCACCTCTGTGTCTCTCCCAAAAAAAGGAAGCCCCGCACTCACCCCTCTGTCCTTGGCCAGGAGGGACAGGAGAGCCCCCTCCCCAATTGGACGAGCGGCGAAGAGCGCGCTCCAAGTCACAATTATATACATATACATATACACATATATATATACATACATATAAGTGAATGTAAATGCAAAAAAGAAATAGTCATCTTCCCCCTCCCCTTTCTCCCTCTCTCTCTTGTTCTCTTTTTAAAGGCAAAGCATCGGGGATACTGTGCAAACGCGGCTGTGGGGGTGGGCGAGACGGGAAATTAATAATCCAAAAGACAGGTTTCCTCAGTGTTATTAATCACAGAGCCCCTTTTAGGGAGCCAGATAGAAGCCGAGATGCGATTACGGGAGAGGTGGAGAAAAACTTCCATTGGTTGCGGTGACTCATTCCTACACATCGTAGCCAATCCCTCTTTTTTATTATTATTATTTCTCCCCCTCCTTTTTTTTTTTTTCCCCCTCCTTCTCTTTCTTTCGCCTGAAGGTACAAATAGATGCGAGCAGCGCCAGCTCAATCTTGGCAAGAGGGAGGAAAGAAAGAAAAAGAAAGAAAGAAAGAAAGAAANAAAGAAAGAAAGAAAGAAAGAAAGAAAGAAAGAAAGAAAGAAAGGAAAATCGCCTTCCCCAGCCAGGCGATTCTCCGTCCGGTTAATCCGTCCCAAACTTTATTCGAGCTGACTCGCCATCTGATCCCCCGTGGAAAAGGGTCAGCGGACGGCAAGCAATTCCAGCCCCCGCGTCCCTCCCCAACCCCCCAACAAGCCCTCATCAAATCGCTGCCTTTATTTCCGCAGCCTTGTAATGAAAAAAAAAGGCCACCCGAATAACGCCGCCCGCGTTTGGCTTCCCCTCCTTCCCGCCTGTCTTACATTATTACTGCCAATTGCTCGCCTCCATCTCCCGGAACCCAACAATGAATATATTTCACACCTCACTTGGTGGCTTTCTTGTGTGGGTGTTTGGCAGAGACACCTACACGATAGGCAAAACAATCTTAAAACAATGGGAGTTTGGGGGGGGGGGGTTTCCTACGCGGAGCTCTGGATTTTCAGAGAGGGAGGAAGTCTCAGCCTCAAGTTAAATTCGGATTGATGGATTAATTGAAGGAGAGAGGCGCAAACTCGCTACTCAGCCAGCTATCAACCCCTGCCTGCAACCGAGGGAATGAAGCCGGGCACAACTTTTGTTGTCAGTCATCTGCACCTCTCAAACTGGCTGGTTTGGTTCTGCAACCCAACAGGATGGACCCAGATTTCAGAGAGTAAATTAGGGCTGCAGAAAAAAAACAATTACTGCCAACCTGCCTCTCATCGAGGACCTGCATACTGCACCAGTCAAAAAGAGGGGCTGTGAAAATATTTACAGCCCCCTCATATCCTGGACAATAATTGTTTCAACTCCTACCCTCAGAACGATGCTATGGGGCACTGCACACCAAAATAACTAGACACAAGGACAGTTCCCCCCCACCAAAAATGCCATTACTCTGCAAAACAAATAATTCCCTCAACTGCCAAACTATTTACAAAGTCTGCACTCCTATTACTGTTAATCTTTCTCATCACTCCTTATCACCCATCCCCTCCTACCTGTGACTGTATGACTGTAACTTTGTTGCTTGTATCCTTACCGATTTATATTGACTGTTTCCTGGTATGATTTGATTGCTTATTGTACCTATGACTATCATTAAGTGTTGTGTCTTATGATTCTTGACTCATGACAAATATATCTTTTCTTTTATGTTCACTGAAGGCATTTGCACCAAGACAAATTCCTTGTGTGTCCAATCACACTTGGCCAATAATTATTCTATTCTATTCTATTCTATTCTATTCTATTCTATTCTATTCTATTCTATTCTATTCTATTCTTATAGAGGAGGTTCCCCCAAGCTTTACCCGTGGAATGGCAGCTTGAAAATTACCCACGTGCCTGCTGCACCATGCTTTCAGAGCTGTGGGTACTTGGTCTAAGGGAACAAAAGAACACCCAAGGAATCTGGTAGCCTTCCTTTCACAATTGATTTTATTAAAGGTCATGGTTTTTTTTTCTATTGAGCTGTGCATAATTTAATAAATCTGAGAATGGAATAATGGGATTTTAAAAAAAAGCTGGGTTTCCCTTTGTGGATAGGCTCAGCTTTTCAGTCAGCCAGGATGCAAAATAAATTGTTGCCTTATACTTGCATTTGTGGTTTGCTGCTTGTTGCATTTTTGCTGAGTTCTGAAGGTGCGACAAGGGATGGGAATGTTTCTGGTTTAATTGATCCCCACATCTAGAGTATCTTCAGAGCTCAAAGTGGCTAACAAGGAGATCTCCTTTCCATTTATCCTCATGTCAACAACAACCCTTGGAGGTAGGCTGGGCTGAGAGAAAGGAACAGATCCATAGCCACCCGGTGAGTTTCAGTGGCTGAAGGGGGGACTCGCTTGGAGATTCCTGGTGCTAATTCAACACTTAAACCACTAGCTCTTCCAAGATATCTTCTAGCAGGTTATAAATTACTCTGGCACAAGAAGAATTACATTGGCTTATAATAAGTACTATCACACCAACTCTTTCTGGGTTTCTCAAATTTTCAGCAGCAATAGAAAGGTTAGAAAAAGGATCTTCAAACTTGGCAAGTTTAAGACTTGTGGACTTCAACTCTCTGAATTCCTGAGCTAACATGACTAGAGGAGGAATTCTGGAAGTTGAAGTCCACAAGTCTTAAATCTGTCAAGTTTGAAGACCCCTGGGTTAGAATGTAATTGATGAGCTGAAAACTTTTGACTACTATGAAAGCTGGCTGGGTGACTTTGGATCAGTCCCTCCCTCTCAGCCAAACTCACCTCACTGGGTGTTTGTTGTGGGGAAAATGGGAGGAGGAAGGAATATTAGATTGGTTTGCAGTCATAAATGTGGGTTCCATATAATGCAAAACATAACAAAATCAAGATATTTCATGGAGAGACAACATCAAAGGCACACTACAACAGCATTAAGTAACAATGGTTGAGATCACCAGAAGAGGAAGAAACAGAAACTTCGTTATCTCCCTCAATACCCGAAGTGGTAAGAGAGAAAGGAGGAGGAAGGAGAAGGGGAGGAGGGAGGAGGAGGAAGAGAAAGAAGAAGGGAAAAGAAGGAAGGAGGAGGAGGAGGAAGCAGGAGGAGGAGGAAGGAAGAGAAGAAAGGAGGAGGGGAGGAGGAAGGAGGAGGAAGAGAAGGAAGAAGGGGAAAAAAGGAGAAGGAGGACGAGGACGAGAAGGAAGCAGGAGGAAGAGGAGGCAGAGAAGGAAGAAAGGACAAGGAGGAGGAGAAGAAAGGAGGAAGGAGGAGAAGGGTGGAGGAAGAGAAGGAAAAAGGGAGGAGGAGAGGAAGAATTTCACCGATTGCATCCTATGTTTCTTAGCCAAGATGTTTCCGATATTTTTCCCTCTGTCAACCAAAGTTAGCTTTGCATTCAGGGAAACACAACTCTAGTTTGAGAGATATGCTTCTGGTTCTATCTTAGGCTACACAATGCCAAGGACACAGGCACCACGGGAGTCTCCTGAAGCCAGTTGTAGAACCAGGATGGAAGGGGGTCAAAGCAGATACTTTCAGCTCTGCAGCCCCAACACGGACTTTCTGACTATGTAGGAAAGAAATTCCGGCAGAGTTTGGGTTTCCAACTGAAAATTCTTGGTTTCCCTCCTCCACTCCCTCCCCCCCATGAAAAACAAATCCTCTGTTTGATATTCCGTAGATTAGCTGCTGCATCACCAATGATTGGATGATTTGAATGAACTTTGCAGGTGATTCCGCAAAATAAAAATAAAAATGCCACTGCCAGTGTTGGAGAGGGATAAGGAGTTATTCAGCAACATAAAATTGTCCCTTGAACAAAATCTATTTGAATGGGTTGTCTGAAAGTGGATGGAACTTCTGCTATTTTGGGAGTATTTGGATGATTTCACAAAACAACTGACATTTAAAAAGAGATGGAAAAATGAGCGATATTTAGAAATTCTATTCTGTGAGGTTCTTCTTGGTGCTCTCTGAGCCTAGTGGTTTTCTTCTGGACATTTCATTACCCAACTAGGTAACATCATCAGTGCTAGAAGGTGCTCTCTAATTACAATTGCAATTACACAAATTACAAGTGGCTTTCCCTGACAGGAAGCATATAAACAGAGACCAAACCTCCATCCCTTCTAGCACTAATGAAGTTACCTAGTTGAGTAATGAAACGTCTCCAATAAAACCACCAGGTTCAGAGAGTACCATAGTTCAACCCTGAGCTACACACATTCTCTTCTACCAAGTTCCATTCTCTATGTTTCATTGTGGGGCTTTCCCCAATTAGATCTGGATGACACCTCAAAGGGGGAAAAGATCAATAAGTAATATTGGGTGAAAGTAATACAAATGAACAACATATGATTCTAACATGAATTGATCAGACCAAGTATGCAAGAAGAAGAATGTACAGAATAAATGAACCCAGGAAACATATTATATATAGTTGTATATACTGAATATATAAAATAATGGTTTCAAGCTGCTCCTCTAATACATAAACTTTATGAAGATTCTAATGATTAAATAATACAGTTATAATCCAATAGCAATAGTACAGTTACATGTGTTATTTATGAATATGTTATCTATAAGAGACAAGGAATACTTGCCAATAATTAGTTATTATTGTTTATTGTGAACTATCACACCTATTATCAAATGTAATAGAAAGAAATATGTTTACTGTCCTATTGGTATGTTTACTATTTTTTTATTTCTGTATACTCATAGGCTTATATCTATATAAGATATATCTTATATCTTTTATATCTTTTTAATCCATTGCAAATAAAGCTCATTTTAAAACTAAAAAAAAAAAGGGATTAATTTCTCACAGGACCTAACCAGATGCAGGAGAGGAAAACTAGTTTTTAAGAAATAGTCTCGTCCAACTTGTTAGAAATGTCTGCATTATTTCAAGCATTGCAAAAAAGAAAAAAAATAGTTTTGTTAGGACAAAATTTTCAACATGTTGACCCCAAAAAGAGATTGGACAAACAGGCTTCAATCTGGCTCAAAAGCCATGAGAAGAAGGTTGGACTAGATGACCTCCAAGGTCCCTTCCAACCCTATTCTATATTTTAACCATGGATAGCAATAGCACTTAGAGTTATATACCACTTCACAGTGCTTTACAGTCCTCTCTAAGCAGTTTTACAGAGTCAGCCTCTTGCACCCAACAATCTGGGTCCTCTTTTTACCCACCTCAGAAGGAAGGAAGGCTGAGTCAACCTGGAGCTGGAAGGAAGGAAGGAAGGAAGGAAGGAAGAGCACTTAGACTTATATACCACTCCACAGTGGTTTACAGCTTTCTCTAAGCAGTTAACAGAGTCAGCCTATTGCCCCCCAACAATCTGGATCCTCCTTTTAACGACTTTGAAAGGATGGAAGAAGGCTGAGTCACACTTGAGCCAAACTCTTGGCAGTTGGCAGAATTAGCCTGCAGTACTTCATTCTAACCACTGTGCCCCCACACTCCTTTTTTTGGTATGACCTGCTCCCCCCAAATAGGTTCCTGCAACCAATGGAAAACATGCAAAATAGAGAATGAGGATCCCATCTCCCGATGTCCTTGCTGCAGAAATTTGGCACGTGGCAAAGCTAAATTCAAGGTCTAATAAATAAAGGGTGAGTGTTACTAATGTAGCAGTAGCCTCAAAATACGCCAGCTGACAGATTGGAAAGCAGGCCGACAGCTCCCTTAGAAATACAAGACTCATTTGCTCATGCAGTGAACTTCCCAATTACAGTTTCTTGGACCAAATCCTGAATTCCTTAATCAGGGAAAAACAGTCCAGCTGATATCATGTGTGTTAGACATGATCCTCACCCAAACACCAAGTAGTTGAACAACAGATGAACATTTTAATTAAAGAGATAGCCCCAAACCAATGCCAATTTCAAGGCAAGCATGCTTAAATAAGATCGTAAATTACCATTAATAATCTCCCACCTTTGATTAACTGAGGGTTGCTGAAATGAGAAGCAATACAGAGATTGATAGATACTATAGCCTAATGAAGGACTCTTGATGTGCAACATCAGTGTAAGGGGCTAAGAATGTGGTTGGGAATTTACTTCATATGCTACTTAGGTTTTTTCTTCTATAGTGTTGTGTGTGTGTGCACATGTGTTTACAGTCTAGGTTGCCTAAATCCATTTAATTCTTGAAAACAAAGAAAATATGTGCAACAGTAAATGCAAATCTGATTTGACAGGAAGCAAAATGAAGGGAGAAGGAACTCCATCAGAAATTCCTCCATCAGAACAATGCAAAGTAAAAGAAAAGAATGTAAGAACTTTTTTTTCCATATGGAGGTCACGTCTGAACTTCATGCTTGAAGTGGAAAAAAAATGAAACTTTGTTTTTACTGCTTAGATTGATAGATCTTTACAGAAATGACTTGTTCATATTATTATGAAAAAGCAAAAGGTTGTGTTTTAATGTTGATGCCTTATTTTTCTGCAACAAATAGAGTCAAAATCAATGCTGCTTTTTCTTTTCATTTTCTTATCCTCCCTCACTTCTCTTCCCCCTTTTCCTCCCCACTGCTTTTCTACTTACTTTTGTATTTTATAACTCAATAAAATATTTTATTTTATAACTCAATAAAAATGTTAAAACTGAAAACAATGCAGAAATATATCAGCAGGCTCCAAAGAAGTTGAAATTTACCTGGCCTAAAATATGAAGATATGCCCAGCATCCGGAGCCAAGTCCAGCTATATCACAAAAGTACTGCATGTTAGAACTTCCAATATCTTTTCACATCTAGGTTTTTCCAGGGAAAAAAAAAAAAACTAGAACTCTGATACAACTTGGGAAAGGTACTGATATGAATATTTGCCAGACTGAGGACTTTTCTACCTTCAGTGTCTCTACTTCAGATGGTAGACAACTGACTACTCACAAATGAACAAAAGTTAGGACTTTCCACCAGTTCTTATTTTCTTTGATGAAAGGAAATTTGCTTTGAAATTCCTTCCAAAGAATCATAAACTGGAAGGCAGTGGTGGGATTCAGCCGGTTCTCACCGAACCAGTTATTAATTTTCTGAGCAGTTTGGAGAACCAGTTGTTGGAATAAATCTTAATAAATTTCTCACTTAGCAACATAAATTTCGGGTTCAATTGTGGTTGTAAATCAAGGAGCAGCAAGGCTGGGTGTGACAAGGGCTGGCTGGGAGGGGAGGGGTGAGGTGGGACTGGGTGAGGCAATGCACCCCTCAATGTGAGTGATGTTGAGATGGCCATGACCACCCAGTCACATGACCACCCATCCATGCCTACTCAGCTGGTCATTAGGGCAGAGAACCAGTTGTTAAATTATTTGAATCCCACCACTGCCAAAAGGGAACATAGAGGACTTCTAGTTCAATCCTTTGTCTAATCAGAAGTATCAGATCTGTTTTATATGGACCCTCCAAAGCGAACCTTCTAAACTTTCAGGCTCCACCATTCCATGGAGCTCCTGGAACCTCTAACTGAGACTTGAAGTCATTAGAGATAATTAAGTTTCCCACGTTTAATTCTCTTATTTTAGTTTTGGAGAAGAGAGAAAACGGTTTACAGAACTGTTTCTAGGGGCATTGGGGAATCAAAAACTACCAGAAGATCTATTGCTGGTTGCATAGTTGAAATAACACAACTTCTGGTCTGGATTGTTGGTTGGAGAAGGACTCTCCATGGATAAAGATTAAGCTGTCAACAATTGCTCCGACATATTTTCTTTGGAGTTTTTTTTAAAACTAGATCATACTCTTTCTTTCAAACAACAAGATAAAGCTGAGAACCAAATAGATAAGACAAGAAGCAATGGATGGAAAGTAATCAAGGATGGAAGAACTAAAGAGAAACTTCCTAACAGTGAGAACAATTACCAATGGAATGAGTTGGCTTCAGAAGTTGTAGATGTTCCATCACTGAAGGCTTTTAAAAGAGACTGGAGAGCCACTTGTCTGGAATACTATAGTATCTCCTGCTTGAGGTTGGACTAGATCGGGGTGTCAAACTTGTGGGCTGTTGGATGCATCACATGCTGGCCATGCCCACGCCCAGTTTGGTGAAGGGGAAAAAATTGCAATACTTCACAATACTTGATGACTCAGTGACAACACAAGTTTGATGCCCCTGGACTAGAAGTCCCTTCCAATTCTGCTATTTTGCTATAGCATATGTCTCCAAACTCATGCTCTTCACTTCTTCAGGAAATCTCCTGCTTCAGGGGTGAATGTCCATGATCTTGCAACCCCTCAATACCTAGAAGGAACACTTACTTGCCAGGGTAGTACAGAGAAATTATCATGGCTGTGCCACATTTGAGAAACAATTCTGATAAAGTTCTTCATGCACCTCATGAACATGACTGTGGCATCCCAATTTGCAATATTTTAAAGCAGCCACATCTTTCTTTCCTCTAGCTGTCAACAGAATCTGAGGAAAGAGACATTCCCTTCAAAGGGTTACAGACAGGTGTTTTAATCTCATACTTTTGGGGGGGAATTGTCTCTAAAGAGCTGCTCCATGATGAAAGACATGTGGATCCTTAGTGTGAGTCCTCCTGGTTTCTCCCTTGGAGAATAAAATTAGAACTAAGAGAGAAGAGACTAAAGTAAAACTCCCACTGTAGCAAGCATTAGCATTTCAAGGGGTATCTTCAGGTCACTGGCTTCCAGCATGGCTAGATATGATAATAGCATTGAGAACTTGAGAGCCATGGAAACATAGTTGTCTGATCAAGGGAAGACTTGATTTATTCTCTGAGGCAGGAAGGGGACTCACCACAGTCTGTCTGTCCTCCTTCTCAAGTTGAGTGCTTCAATGTACCCCTACCAACTAGCTGCAAACACAGATGCATTTCCTACTGGCAGTGTTTTCAAAGCTGGTTGCTGAGATTGGTTGCCCAAGCAGATTCTACAGTCACCTCAAAACGTATTCTTCAGAACTGGTTCAGAATGATGGACCTGTAGCCACCATTGAAAAAGCTATTCCTCTGGAGAGCTTTTCTGCCTTAGGCACTATAAAATAGACATGCCAGGTGACAAGGGTTTACGGGCAGAAAACTTGAATCCTGAATTGATCTTGCAGGATCCAATCTGGGCTGATCACCGGGACCAGAGGTTTAGTCTTCCGAGCTTTCATTCCTCAGGGAATGTTTCTCTACCAAAAGGTGGAGAGAGAACTCATTTTGGCAGAGAAACATTCCCTGAGGATGGGCTCCAACACAAGTCTGAAAGCTTAGAAGACGACACTTCAGGTCCTGGTGACTGACTCAGATTAGATCCTGCAACATTATCCAGGACTCACATATTTGCCTTCATCCCTGAAGTGATCTGCCCAGTATAGAGTCTCCTGCTTGAGCAGAGGGTTGAATTAAAAGACTTCCAAAGTCCTATCCTATTCTTTTATGTTCTGTGTTCTCAAGGATAGGACTAGTCGTACTTGGGACATCTGATTTTGCAGGATGCTGAATCTCTCATTCTGGAAGCCTCCCAGTCACTGCCGGATTTATTTATTTATTTGTTTATTTGTTTGTTTGTTTGTTTATATTTGTCATTGGCTTACAAGATTAATAGGTATAAGTAAAAACATAGTTATGAATACATGGATACATATAGAGAATCCTGTATGGAGAATACAAACTCCATACAAAGCCTGATGATGGCAGATGGATTCTGCTGAAACCTTGCTACAACTTTAACAGAACTACAATGATGTGGGATAATACCCAAAGAAGCTGAACAGCACACATGTAAGTACCCGCAAAAGCTTAAACAAAACAAATATTATATATATTATACTTGTATATGTATAGGTATATGAGAATATATGTATATGAGAATATATAATGATATAGAATATTATATATATAGAATATATATATTATACTAATATATATTATATTAATATATATAATATATATATATATATATATATATATATATATAATTAAAAAACTACAACATGAGCTACAACTTTAACAGAACACAATGACGTGGGATAATACCCAAGAAGCCTAAACAGCACAATGTAAGTACCCGCGAAAGCTTGAAAAAACATATATATATATATATATATATATGTTTTTTCAGCTTTCGCGGGTACTTACATGTGTGCTGTTTTAGCTTCCTTTGGTAGAAAATATTTGCGCTCAGAGTAAAATGAGGAGTCCGTTTTGCTGTCTGAGCTTGCTTGTCTTCTTGCAGACATTTCATGACCCGAACTAGGAAACATCATCAGTGCTAGAAGGGAGAGGGAGTTACAGGAGAGGAGGAGGAGGAGGAGGAGGAGGAGGAGGAGGAAGTGCTCCCTGAGTTGCCTTGTTTTCTTGCAGATGTTTCATTACCAAAATAGGTAACATCACCAGGGCCAATTATGTGAAGTAGTTCCGGCAATGAAATGTCTGCAAGAAAAGAAAGAAGCTCAGGAAGCACCAAGGATTCCTCGCCTTTGGGACAACCTGGATGACTGAGAATCTCCATGGAGATTTCCTTTTAAAGTTTGCCACAGTTGAATTTGGTCTCAAACACGCTTACCAAGGTCCAGTGAAGAAGGAATTTATTGTTTAGATGTTACGTTTCATTGAGGCGAACACTTAGTCTGCATAGAAGTGGATTAGACTGATTTTCACTTTCCACATAAAAAGGGAAAGTGTCTTTGATCCTGCTCTTAATATCTTCTAATTCTATTCCTCTGGATGTAAGAGCTACATTTTATTTTGACCAACAGATAATGTCCTTAATATATCTGACAAAAGAGATTTATTCGTTTCAAGGGGAAGGAGGAATTGGGTGGGAGGAATGTTGGAGGGCATGTATGGAACCCACCCCTCCTTCAGGTTTAACTCCTGATTCATGAACTTTTATTGTTAACAAGGTTGACAGTGTCTCACCTTCCCTNCTTTTATTGTTAACAAGGTTGACAGTGTCTCACCTTCCCTTTCTTTCCTGTTTAGTTTTACACCCTGGTGCAGAGGTCTCCAAACTTGGCAACTTTCAGACCTATGGATTTCAACTCCCAGAATTCCTCAGTCAGCATTTGAGGACCCCTGCTCTAGTGGGACCTACAAATTCCTGGTGTGTTTTGTCCAAGTATCAGTGAAATCCAGTTCTGATCAGCCTTTTGGGGAGGGGATGAGGGGGAATGCTGGCACCTCAATGGGATTCCTTCACATAAACCTATCCACCTTAGACTGTACTCTTTGAGTTCTTAGATTAGATTAGATGAACAGAGTTGGAAGGGATCTTGTAGGTCATCTAGTTCAACCCCTTGCCCAAGCAGGAGATCCAACACCATTTCTGACAAATGGCAGTCCAGTCTCTTCTTGAAAGCCTCCAGTGATGAAGTTCCTGCAACCTCCAAAGGCAACTTCTGTTCCATGGGTGCATTGTTCTCACTGTCAGAAAGTTTCTCCTTATTTCCAGGTTGTATCTCTCCTTGTTCAGTTTCCATCCTTTATTCCTTGTCTGGCCTTCAGGGGCTTTGGAGAATAGCTTGACCCCCTCCTCATCTCTGGGGCAGTCCCTCAAATACTGGAACACTGCTATCATATCTCCCTTGGTCCTTCTCTTCCCTAGACTAACCATGCCCGGTTCCTGTAACAGTTCTTCATATCTTTTAGCCTCCAGTCCCCTAATCATCCTGGTTGCTCTTCTCTGCACTCTTTCTAGAGTCTCAACATATTTTTATAGTGTGGTGACCAAAACTGGATGCAGTATTCTAAGTGTAGTCTTACTAAGGATTTATAGAGTACCTTTATATTCTACCTCACTTGATCGTGATTGTATCCCTCAGTTAATGCAATTTAGAATTGCATTGGTTTTTGGCTGCAATTGCACAGTTGGCTCATATTTAGCTGGTTGTCCACTAAAACTCCAAGATCCCTCTCACAGTTAACTGCTATTAAGGCTGGTTTCACCCAATCTACATGTGTGCTTTTGATTTTTCTTGCCTAAGTGTAAGAGTTTAGTTTTAAAAATTCTCACCCTGAGGAAAAGAAGCACCCCCTCTTTCAGAGTTTCTGCATTACCCCTCCCTCTGTAAATAAAAGAAAACTCTCCATGGAAATTGAAAAGGTCCTTTTACTATCTCAATCAGGATAGTCAACACTAGATGAATATTCACTTTGGACAAAATCAAATGTCTCTCTTTGGCACAGTGCAGATCCTCTTGGTACATCGCTGGGGTTTATAATCACAGGGAGCAAGAGTATGTTCTAGATCAGCGGTGGGGAACTATGGCCTTTTTATGACTTGTGGACTTCAACTTCCAGAATTCCTGAGCCAGCATGGAATTCTCAATTCTGGGAGCTGAGATCCAAAAGTCACAAAGGAACCACCATTCCCCACCTCTGCTCTAAGTAGAAATATTTATTCTCCTACATAGGAAATGGCATCTTAGTGGAAACCAGCTTCAAAGCTTAGTTTGCAACAAGGGGGAAAAAAAGACCAGGGAGACTAATTCGATGTTACAAAAGGGACTCTTCTCACCCCCATCACATTTACATTTAAAACAATAAATGGGGAGCTGAAATTGGCTTGTCTCTTTCCAGTTCATTACCCTGTGTGGAAGAAACCAACACAGAGAGAGAGAATTGATTTTTTTTAAAGTTTGAGGACCTGACATTGATTTGGAACACAACAGGAATATTTTTTTTCTTTCTTAGTCTCATCAATTTTTCAGAGTCTGTAGAGATTCTGAATCATCCAGGTCATGGTTGTCCCAAAGGTGCTTTTTTCAGGAGGCAACTGGACTTTCTTGTTTTTTCTTTGAAGATGCTTCACTTTTCATCCAAGAAGCTTCTTCAGCCTCTGACTGATTGTTGGGGGAATGGAAGGATTTATACTCCTTGCAGACAGCTGGTCATTTGCATCCTTTTAGAGGGTCGTTGAGGCCACTTGGAGGTTTATCTGTATCCTTAGGGTCACTTGAGTTGCTGCTCCTGGTTCCTGCAGTCTGCCATTTTTCAAACTTTTTTTGAGTCAGAACTGATCAGTAACACTGTTTTTCTTTTAGTGCAAAGAGATCAGATTGTCAATGTCCACACTTCCTATACCAACACAGAGCCATTATTTACTGTGATTGTTGTTGTGGTTGTTCAAGAAAGGATCCTCAGCATGGCAGACAAGGAAGCTACATATGAAAGGAAAGAGATCAATATACACAGAGGGAGGAAGGAAAGGTTGTAGATGTAACTGAATCCATCCTTTCTTGTGACTTGTGCAAGATACCCAATTACTGGTATTTATCAAAGCAGAAGAGACTCTGATCTGGCAACATAAAGTGTGCATGCAGAAACAAACACGCACATTTTATTCAGGTGGGGGAGTTAGGGGAAATGTCATCAGAAAGCTAAGGGTTGGGGGGGAGATACAAATAATAAATAATTCACTATTCCTCAGGAAAGCTCTACTAGGAAAGAGCTGCCTGATTTCAAACATTAGACAGAGAGCCGACAAGAGAGATATCGATTTAGACAATTGTATCATTACCATTCCAGACCAAACCTATATATATACCTATATATATTCTTTTTTGGGGGGTATCGATCTCTGTAACTACTGATCAGCTGCTAATTATGGCTTAAATCTTAAGTTTGATGTTTTAAAAGATGCAGAGGCAGACAAATGCCACCACATTTTAAACTTTGTTTTAGAATTTCACCAAATTTTTGTTGGTTCTTCTAGTGAACTCTTATATCTGTGTATGAAAGCCATTTGACGTTTAGGAACTAGCCATTGGTTACTGAATAGTTTGCTATTAAGTCTTTCTTTCCTACTTCAGAGGGTTTGGTATTTTGCATAATTGTAAATTAAAAGATTGTTAAATTATCAAAATATTGTTCAAAATGAGCAATTTTAGCAAATATAGGTTCCTCTTTTAATATATGATCCCAGAAATGGTGAGAACTGCCAAGAAAATCTTAAAATTGGGACTTCAAGCATAATTCTGTGCAAACCATAAGTGAAATCCCAAAAACACACTTGGAAATACTTCCTTAAAGCAAAAAGGTCTAACAAAATCCCAAGGAACATAAACAATTCAATAAATCTGTCAAAATGTCTCAGAATTGTCTGTATTGCAAACATATGACAATTTATCATATCTAAAATGACATTCCGAACTCATGCAGATGTTCTTCAAGAAATGTCTATGCTATATTTTCAGCAGACACATTTCAGAATTACAATTCAGTTCCCATTTTGGATTGGGGAAAAGCCATGCATTACTACAAAAGTAAAATTTCTGGATAAAATATGACAAATTGATGGATTGATTCTGACACTTTAAATATACAGTGTGTGGTGGGAAAATATTACTGCCCTTGTCGGGATTGGCTTACAAGATCAGAAAGTAAATTGTTCTTTTGTGCAAGTTACTTCATCTCTTCTTCTATCTTCAGATAAGAGATTTCCACATTCAATCACTATTTTTTGTCAATGATCAGAATTAGATTTTTAATTTTGGAAACCTTGTTCCTCATTGATAAAGGAATCTTTGAATTAATTCCTGGTGGCAATAGAAAAGAATCCAAAATTATTCCATGTAAAGGTCTCTTTAGATGTATAGAAATACCTAAGATAGCTCCCTTTACCTTATATCAGTGAGAAACAGGAATTTCCAAACTTAAAAATCTAGTTCTGATCATTGACAAAAGATAGTGACTGAATGGGGAAATCTCTTCTCTGAATATAGAAGAAGGGATGAAGTAAACATAATTTGTACAAAAGAACAATTTACTTTCTGACCTTGTAGTCCATCCCAACAAGGGCAGTAACACTTTTGTCTTCCCACACACTATACACTATACTTCTTTCCCCAATTGTTAGTAAAAGCCTCTTCTTCACAAAATAATAAATACATATTACATCATGTTGGGATTATATATCCCACCCCCATTCAGTCTCTGTTTATATACCTAACAACACACTGTTACTGTACAGTAAGAAAAAAAAAATCAAGCAAGAGAAGCTTGGTATCCTTGTAGGTCAATGCAACTATCAAAAAAGAAAGCCAAACCACATAATTAGTGGGAGAAAAACAAAATCTCCATTCAATATCTGAGTGCTAAAGAATTGGTTCAGCACTGGATGTGTTAATTACAAGCAGAAATGAAGCACTGCAGAAAATTAGCAGCTTGGCTAAGTCATCACATGGGTAAACATATAACACAAGAGAGGTAGCAGGGTCAGGGGTTCAAACCAATTTTGAAAAAAAATAAAAAGGATAAAAGAAACTGCCATGTACACAATTGTTTAAGAAGAGAGAAAAGGCCTCGTTACCATCCTTGTTAATTAGGCACTTCTCCGAGGTGGGTGCAAACACACATTCGCGATAGCAATCAAATGTATTATTCAAACACAAGATTCAACAAAAGCCACATCACCCCGCAAAGAAGGATCTATGATCTGCCTACATAAAAGATGTCAAATTAACTTCACCAAGGGCAGAGAAATGAGTTGGAGGACCTCACAGATTAACATTTACATCAACAGAATTGGATGCTTAATTTAGCTGCCTTGATCTGAGAAAGCAAAGCGGGATGGTGCATGAAGTCAGCAATTCCATACCCCAAATGTATGAGCATGTATATACAATGCATATACCTGGACCAGAGCAATTTGTGATTTTTTTAAAAAAAGGTCCTTTCCTCAGAGGAACAGAATAAAATTGTTTCACTGAAAATGTGCCACCATTAAAAAAGAGAAGGAAAAAAAAAAAGAAATATCTTGGCTAATAACTGCTAGTCAAAGCGATACCAATAACTGAGAACAGCCTATTAATTTCTTTTTTGATCGATTGCTCATTCACCTTTAATTGATTAATCAATTTCATTTAAATGTTGATGTTGCTAAAACCACAGGATATTAACTGTCTAGCTGAGATGCCAACGGGACTGGGAAAAAGAGAGAAAGATTGCTACACACTGATTGAAACAAAGATGAGTATTTGCATTCTCCTTTTATTGTCACAGACAGGAGGCCCAGAATAAGCTAAAAAAATTATCAGAGATGTCTTCTTGTTTTAACTTTCTTAATCAATCAACTAAACAAAATTGATTAGCTTTATTCAATTATCAACAAAAACTTGGTTGACTAATCTGATTAATGCTCACACCTTTACTAATATGATTTCGCAATTCTATTCAAGCTATTAACAGACTTCTAGGCTAATTATTACTGCAAATTTGTCTTTTTTTATTCTAATTTGCAATTTAACAAGTACACCTGCTGTAAAACACTGTCACCATGGAAGGCCACCTAATGTTGGATTTGAGGTGAACAAACTGTACGACTGATTCACTAGTCTGAAACTAAATCTTAAATGGGAAATATGCATTGGAAACACTAAAGCATGAGTATATATGATTATCACTAATAAGATGCATCATTTAGAGGCAGTCAGACTGAAAGTGCACAAACATTTTGCAAAACAAATCCAATCACACTTTTGAGTTTGGTCCCTTTCCAAAGACAAAGAAAGAAAATAGTTCCCAAGCTTCACCAAATATATTGATTTCTCAAGTAACCCAATAGATTAAAAAAAAAAAATCTCATTTCTAATCAAATTAGCTTGACAAGGCTCAACAAACAAACAAAAATTAGGAATGTTTCTGAGCAGAGAGCTATAGTTCTGTGTCACATGATTTTTGTGGTTTGATTTCTATGTTTAGTCATTGTAAGTTATGCTGATGCCCATCTCACCATCATGTGACTTTGGGTGGCTTACA
This sequence comes from Laticauda laticaudata, assembly GCA_004320025.1. NCBI lineage: Eukaryota > Metazoa > Chordata > Lepidosauria > Squamata > Elapidae > Laticauda > Laticauda laticaudata. Next base: position 23,798 of record BHFT01020170.1, on the reverse strand, counting down.
GAAAAGTTAAAAATATATATACAAATTAATATTAATATGAAAATTAAAAAATTAAAATTAAAATTAAAAAATTAAAAACTCTTAGAACTATAAAAGAGACAAAGATAAAAAGATATAACAGCTTTGTATAGGAATACAGAGTTTTCCTTTAACAATGACATCATGTTTTAGATAGAACATAAAATAATAGAAGAGAAGAGAATATTCTTTATTGGCCAAGTGTGATTTGGCACACAAGAAATTTGTCAGTGGTACAGAAGCTCTCATTGTACATATAAGCAGCAAAGTGGTAAGTTTTAGATCATAAATAGAATCATAAATCATAAGATACCAATAGGAGAAGGAAGTAGGGAAGATGAGAAAATGAAAAGATAGAAGGTTGGAAGGGATCTTGGAAGTCTTCTAGTCCAATCGCGAGACCATGGTAGAAGATCTTAAACCATTCTGCACAAATGGTTGTCCATTCTCTTCTTTAAAACTTACAGTGTTGGAACTTCCACAACTTCTGCTGATAAACCATTCTATTGATTGGTTGTTCTCACTATCAGGAAATTTCTCTTTAATTCTAGGTGTCTGTTCCAGGCTATGGAATAAGATTTTTTATGTCAGGCAAATAGGGATTTACACCATGCAAAAACAGAGCAAGCTTTGTTTGCAAGCAAAGGCTCAGAAGGAAAATGTAAAGTTCATTAATTAAAGGGGGGACTTGGAAAGAAAATATTTTAATGACATGGGAGCAATTCTCTTATTGCTTCTTTTGAACAACCCCTTGGGAAGAGGTAAAGAGAAACCGAATGACAAAATTCATGGGCAGAATTGAGAGCTTTCTTTGAAATGTCTTGGATCACAAAATTGCCCAGCTCAAGACAGACATCATGGTCCAAATACTCTCCATGGCACCTTTGTGGTATATGTCTTTAATATCTGCCATACTATATGATTATAGTTTATGTTTGAGGGTTTAATTACATGCACACATATGCACCAAACATACACACACAAAATTAGATTGATGGCAACCAACATGTCAGCCCTAGGCTTCACTAAGAGTGCTTCTGTGACCCAGTGACAACATAAATATGATAAAGAAGTGAAAACAGAAGTAGTTACTTCTCCTGGTCGAGAAGACAACAGTTTACTGAATTAGAAGAAAATAATGGAAAAATTATTCCTTCGACTAAATATGCCTCTTGGTGCTCAATTTTTTAAAAATCTCATCTGGTACTCAATGGTATGGCAGGTTATGGTTATGCAAAAGTACATGTTTTATTTTCCCCACATTTGGTGAGATCTTGCATATTTTGAAACCTCTGCAGAAACTTGTCCATCCTTCACAGGGACTTCGCAACTCTACTAAAAATATTCCTGAGTGTCAAAAAGCTGAGAGATAAAGTTGTGGCTATTTGTCTGTGACTGAAGAAGAGAAGAAGTCCTTAAATCACCCATCTCCAGCTTTCTCTGCTGATGTCTCTGATTTAAAAAGGGGACAAATTGGGCATCAGAGCTTTGAAGAAAAGGAGAGAATGAAATGGTTTGGACTAATGACAAACTACAACTGCTTCGATCAAGCAAAAAGTCAAGAAAAATACCATCAAAAATTATCAGAAAGTTCCTTAAGTATAGTCAATAGAAACTGCTATATCTAGACCTCATACCAGATTATCATTAATATTCTTCTTGTATTAACATTTCTGTTTGAAACTGGCACGTGCATTTTCTTCACCTAGATTAGGGATGTCAAACTCAATTTCATTGAGAGCTGCATCAGGATTGTGTTTGACCTTGGGGGCCAGGGTGACGTGGCCAGGGTGGGCCTGGCCAGCTTGCCATCACTCATGTTGGGACCATCTCTGGTGGCCTGAGCAATCTGCCAGCAAAAACAGGCTCCCAATCTCCGTTTTTGGCTGCAACAGCTTCCTGCAGCTCTCTGTCCACAAAAACAGAGTTTGGGTGGGCTGCCCGTGCCCCTTTGTGCCCTGCTTTTGGCTTTGACAGCCTCCAGCAGCACTCTGCCAGTGGAAATGGAGCTCCATGCAACCCTCCTGAGCTCCATTTTCGCTGGCAGAAGCACCATGGGCCAGTCCGCTGTTTCCAGAATGGCCCTATGGGCTGGATCTAAGCACCCTTTGGGCCAGATCCAGCCCCTGGGCCTTGACTTTGATACCCCTGACCTAAATAGTCAGGGATCTCCAACCTTGACAACTTTAAAACTTGAGGACTTCAAGTCCCAGGATTTCCAGGTCAGCATGGATGATTGGCCAGCTGGAGAATCAATCTATTCTCCAAAGCACCTGAGGGCAGGACAAGAAGCAACAGGTGGAAACTAATCAAGGAGAGAAGCAACCTAGAACTAAGGAGGAATTTCCTGATTGTGAGAACAGTTCTTCAGTGGAACAACTTGCCATCAAAAGTAGCGAATGCTCCAACACTGGAAGTTTTTGGGAGAAGATTGTCCTACCATTTGTCTGGAGTGGTATAAGGTTTCCTGCCTAATCAGGGGGTTGGACTAGAAGATCTCCAATGTCCCTTCCAACCCTCTTATTCTATTCTATTCTTCTATTCATGAGGAGGCCCAGCACTGCAAAACATAGCTCTTGCATGTAGGTTTCTTATGATTAACTGGGGAGGATTAAAACTCGGCTACTTCGAAGTCTGGCTGCGCAACTTTGTGTGCCTTCCATTTCCATTTTTTTCTGCACACAGCAAATAATTCCAACCCTTCAGAATAAAAGGTCAGCTTGGCTTTGGCATCCCTATTATCTTAAAGGATGATTGAATGGTTCAGCCCTTTAATTTTTAATACCCCACCATTTTTACCAATGTTAACCCACACTTCCAATTCCCTTGATTGCTAGGCAACTACCATATCAAATCGGAGGGACTAAAGAGAAATTTCATGCTTGGACTCTGAAGGTTCAGGGGAAAAAAATGCAATGCAGCAAGAGCTTCAGAAGTGGAACAGATTCAGTCTGATATCCGGAAAACGCAGATGGTCAATCAAGGTGAAAACTAAATTAACTGGCTGGCGATTATAATGTGGTGGTATCTCATGGTGGTTGCTGTGACTGAACAGAAATGTGAAGTTTTGAACAAAAGTAGTGTGTGCACAAAAGGCATTGCAGATAGTCTTCGGCTTATGGCCAAATTTGAGGCCAACATTTCTGTTGTAAAGGGAGACACTTGGTCAGTGAGGTGGTTTTTTTTCCCCATTTAATAAACCTTTCTTTCCATTGTTGTTAATGAATTGCTACAATAGATAAGTTAGTAACCTGTCATACCCCTGGTGGAGACTGACTCTGAAGGAGAGGAGGAAGAGCTGACAGGGAGCGTGTGGCCTCCAGAGGTTGTGGAGGAGTCTGGGGAAGGGCAGAGGCCAGCTGGCCAGTCAGAGAAGGACCTAGGCGCGTCCCCTCTTCATCATGGGGCATGCAGGGAGGAGAGGATAAGGGATATACGTGGTCTACTCAGGAGGAGAAGGCCTTGATCCTCTTCATGGGCTGCAGCTGTGACAACTGGATAAGAGGATGGACATGTGTACGGGCAAGTGCTGGAAACAAAGCATGGAAATATCTCCAGTTTATAGTTTCTCTCTGAGTTTGGCATCCTTCCCAGTGCGTGTTCTGTTATCTATAGATATCCTCCAGCCCTTATCTTGCCTGGTTTGTGTTGCTTTTTTCCTCCTTCTTGTAACTGTTTGTGTGGGAGTTTTTTGGCTTCCATCAAGAATATTCAGAGCTTGGAAGCAAAGCGAAGGAATAAAAGGGGCTTCACCTGTTTTCTGTTACTCTGTTTTGTATTTACCCTGGGACATCACATAACCCGATTGTTAAGTGAATCTGGCTTCCTCATTGAATTTGTTTGTGAAAAGATCACAAAAGCTAGTCACATGACCATGGGACACAGCAACCATCATAAATATGAACCAGTTGTCAAGCATCTGAATTTAAATTGTGCTATCACGGGCATGCTGCAAAGGTTGTAAATGTGAAAAAGCAATCATAAGTCACATTTTCCCATGCTACTGCAACTTTGAACAATCACTAAACAAAGTGTTGTGAGGACTATCTGTACTGGACATCTAGCTGAGACTCGTAACTGACCATCAAGCATGTTTTCCTCTTGGGCACATTGTTCTGGAGATCATTGCTATTTCAGATGGAAAGGACAAACTGGACTAGCATCTCATACTTGCCTTCTGGTTTCTTCCTGGGCAGAGACAATCATCCCCCCTCTCTGCCGAATGTCATCTGAGACCCAAACTTCTCGAAGATTGGTTGGTGGAACATTTGAAAACTCCCATGAGCAGAGTGGAAACAAGAAAAAAAAAATGTTTCCAGGTGACAGAACAAGTCCAAGGATGTCCTCCTCACCTTTCATATGACCATATCCCATTTCCTCATGGAACTTGCAGGAAAAGGAAGAAGGGTGGTAGGTTGAGGCACTCCAGAAGCCAGTGAAAGTGAAAGTGTGCCTTTGCACTGGGCATCCCTCTTTCCATACGAAACAGACATTTCAAAACTATAATTTTGTTGAATAACAGAGTTGGAAGGGACCTTGGAGGTCTTCTAGTCCAACCCCTTGCTCAAGCAGGAGATCCTATACCATTTCAGACAAGTGGCTGTCCACTTTCTTCTTGAAAACCTCCAGTGATGGAGTGCCCACAACTTATGAAGGCAAATTATTCCCCTGATTAATTGTTCTCACTGTCAGGAAATTTATCCTCAGTTCCAAGTTGCTTCTCTCCTTGATTAGTTTCCATTCATTGCTGCTTCTCCTGCCTTCAGGTGCTTTGGATAATAGGTTGACTCTGTCTTTGTGGCAGCCCCTCAAATATTGGAAGACTCCTATCATGCCACCTCTACTCCTTCTTTTCCTTAAACTAGACGTACCCAATTCTTGTAACCATTCTTCATATGTTTTAGCCTTTGGTATCATTGGAGCTTTTTAAAGAAAATAATACAGGCTCTTGAATGGGAGGATTATCAAAGGAAGCGGAGAAGATGGGAGGTGGAAAAGAAGAAAAACTGATAGTATGGAGGAGCTTCTTCTTTTGGAGCCCTGGGGTCAGGATGCAGGACCATGGTTTGCATATCTTCGAGTTAAGCCTCAGATAGTTGGCTGAGAAAGCAGCTGAGAAAAGCCGAAATAATTAACTGAGGGGAATAAATGTCTTAAATGTAATATGTGTGAACACGCCTGTGAGTAAGCTAAGAATTATTAATATAAGCATTTTTTATTCAGTATTAAAGGACACTTTTCAAAATAAGTTCCCCAAATGTTGCACAAATAACTTTGTAAAGAACAATAATGTTTGCTTTCATGGTAATAGGACCAAAGAATATGCAGAGGTGACCTTTTGGTTTTTTTTAATCCTTCCTCCCTCCCTCCCTCTCCCTCTTTCTCTTTTATATCATCTCAATTTCCTCCCTTTCCTTCCTTCCGTCCTCCCTCCTATATCATCTCAATTTCCTTCCTTCCTTCCTCCCTCCCTCCTCGCTCTCTCTTTAAAGATATAAGTCAGATTCCAACAGACACAAGAATCTTAAGGAAGAAGTGTAGCACGGGAGAGAATTGCTTTCCTGTAATTTCCTGAATCTATGAATGAATGAATGAATGAACAACTAATTCCTCTGACATTCCACCTCTTTACCAAGAAAAAAAAAAGCAACAGCAACACAGGCAGGTTTAGAAAAGTCAAAGCTCTTTCTCTTTCAAGGAACACCTCCAGAAACATTTCCAGCAAAGCTTACAGGCAGATTGGACAAAGCCGAAGGTGGAGGGGGGGAGATTTACATGGAACCCGACTGATCAGCTACATCCAGGCAAACCACTCTATCAATGGCTCCCTTTTGATTAGCACAGCGCTATGACTGAGAGGAACTTGGGATTGATCAAACCATCCCCATCACCCTTATCAAGCTTTAAGCCACAATGCCACATTCTCCAAGAATGGAATTGTTTAGGGGCTGCACTTCAGACACTGCCCTCTTTTCCGCTTCAGCTTCCTCTGTGCCCAGCAGCAATAGATAATTAAACTTGCATTATACCCTGAGAGGAATTTTCACTGCCAAGCCTTGGCAATTGGAAAACAGATCCTCTGCTCATATCATGCAAGACTTCACTTCCTAATATCTCCAAAATGATCCAGTCTGAATGCTTTTTGCTCATGGCCTGGATCACATGGTGCTCTTTTGAAAAAGGGGAATGTGGATTTTGGCCCTGATGAGAATAGAACGGGGTTGAACCGGAATCCCCCGAGACAAATTACATTAAATGTTTAAATGGTTGGACTTTTTCTTCATAATCGGTGTTTCCTAAACTCCCCCGCTCTTTCTCATAGCCTCTTCCTGCTTTTAAAAATTGTATAAAGGTAAATGTAAAGGTTCCCTTCGCACATCCATGCTCGTCATTTCTGGCTCCAGGGGGGCGGTGCTCATCTCCGTTACAAAGCTGAAGAGCCAGCGCTGTCCAAAGATGTCTCCGTGGTCATGTGGCCAGCATAGCTAAACCCCAAAGGTGCATGGAACAGTTACCTTCTCACCAAAGGGGTCCCTATTTTTCTACTTGCATTTTTATATGCTTTTGAACTGCTCAGTTGGCAGAAGCTGGGACAAGTCAAGGGAGCTCATTCCATTACACAGTGCTAGGGATTCAAACCGCCGAACTGCTGACCTTTCTGATCGACAAGCTCAGCATTTTAGCCAATGAGCCACCATGTCCCTGAGTTAAAAATTGTAGAGAACCCCAAAAAAGTGTCAGTAAGAATGGGTTATGTTTATTGATATTTGCACCATGTTAAAAAAATAAAATTAAAGCATTTGCTGCTGCTGCTGCTGCTGCTGCTACTACAACTACTACCACTTCTCAGAATTATTTGATGGGGTTTTAAAGTCATATAATTTTTCAGCATAGGCTGGGAAATAATTTTGATTTTATGTTTCCCTTAGAAAGAAGATGCGGTATAGGGACATGGTGGCTCAATGGCTAAAACGCCAAACTTGTCGATTAGAAAGGTTGGCAGTTCAGTGGTTCGAACCCCTAGCGCCGCATAATGGAGTGAGCTCCCGTTCCTTGTCCCAACTTCTGCCAACCTAGCAGTTCGAAAGCATGTAAAAATGCAAAATGCAAGTAGAAAAATAGGGACCCCTTTGGTGGGAAGGGAACAGCGTTCTGTGTGCGTTCTGTGTTTAGCCATGCTGGCCACCTGACCATGGAGACGAATTTGGACAGCGCTTGCCCTTTGGCTTTCTAACTGAAAGGCATACCGCACCCTTGAGCCAGAAACTACTAGCATGTATGTGTGAGGGGAACCTTTACCTTTACCTTGGAAAGAAAACTCTTAAAGGTTTCAAAAGGTCCTAGAACCACACTATAAGAAACACTGAAACAGGATTCCTGAACATTCCTGTGGGACATATTAGTTTGAATATTCCTAAATAGAGCTAATCCTTGACTTATAACCACAATGGAACCCAAAATTGATATTGCTAATTGGGCCAGTTTTTAAGTGAGTTTTGTCCCGTTTCATGACCTTTTTTGCCATAGACATTAAGTGAATCGGAGCAGTTGTTGAGCTGGTAACACGGCTGTTAAGTGAATCCGACTTTTCCTGCTGACTTTGCCTGTCAGAAAGCCACAAAAAGAGGAATCATGTGGGACACTGCAACCATCATAACTGTGAACCAATGGCCAAGCATCTGAATTATGATCCTGTGATCATGGGAATGCGGCCAACAGTTGTACATGTGAAAAACATGCACCACTTCTTCTAGTGCCATTGTAACTTCAAGCGGTCACTCAATGAATGGCTGTAAGTCAAGGACTACCTACATAGCTATATTCCAAAATCAGAGACAGTGTGCCTCTCAGCAATAGACTCTGGAAACCAGATACATCCAGACAAATTACTATTCATTATACTCTTAATATTGATAATTTCAGTTTTGCTACAGTTATGACAAACAATTGTTGTTGAGCACGGACAAGCTACCCCCTGCAGGCATATGAAAATGTGGGTGCTTCTATTCCCCCAATTATTTCAGAAATGACAATCGGCAGAACCAAAGTGCCAAATACTATTTTTCAAATTAGGGTCTATGTACATCCCATCCAATTTATCATCACTGTATATTTCTAACCTAATGGCTGCATGTGCCAATCTTTCTTGGCTACAATTTCCTCAGATTCTCTTTACAGTTGGCACTAAGTTTCTTACAATGCTAACAACTCCTGATGACTTAATTGGACAAAACTAGGGAGAGTCCTCTATTTACAACCCACAATTTCTGAAAGCAAGCTATTCCAATGACAGATGAACAGAGTCCGAAGGGATCTTATAGGTCATCTACTCCAACCCCCCCCTCCAAGCAGGAAAGACCCTTCACCATTTCTGACAAATGGCAGTCCAATCTCTTCTTGAAAGCCTCCAGTGATGAAGCTCCCACAGCCATTGATTTAATGACCGTTTGAAGATACCATGGGACTGAAAAAAAGGGATTTAGCACCATTATAAACATGGCAGCAGCATCCTCGTGGTCCATCATCCATGTGATCAAAATTCAAAGGCTTGGCAACTGCATGTAGTTTTGACGGTCAAGGAATGACTTTCTGAGAACTTCTGACAAGCAAAGTCAATGGGGAAGCCAGATTCACTTAGCAATCATGTTGCTCACTTCACAATCAGTGATTCCCTTACCAACCAGGGCAAGAAAGGTTGTAAAATGGGAAAAAGCTCACTTCACAACTGTCTTGCTTGGCAATGCAAATTTTGGTTTCAATTATGCTCGCAAGTCAAGGCACTATCTGCATTTAGTTCTCCTAGCTTTTTTCCATGGAAGTGTTTTGTCTTCCATCTGGATATTTTTTTTAACTTCCCAGTCTAGCCTGCAACCCTAGGATTGCCTTGTAATCTTCCATCTATGTAGGTCTGATCTAGAGCGTAAAGTTGTTAATTTTGGTTTGCTATCTAGACAGGGGGAAAAAACACCCAGTTTTCTGGGTGTTTTAAAACACCAACATTCTCCTCTCTATTTATAAAGTTCATTGTAAAATCATTGAAAATCATAATGACCAGCCACAGTTGGATATCACCTCCCTGGTCTGGATAGGAGATTCTGTCAGAAGACTTACATAATCAGAGTTTAGACTAAAGTGTGAACAGATAGATGCACTTGCAACAAAAAGATTGTGTAGGTGTATGTGTAGCTTAAATTGGATATTCTTTGGCAGCACCTGGTGGATGTAAAATATAATTACAGCCATAGCAATAGTGATTCAATCACTATTACTTGAATATCTATCTATCTATCTATCTATCTATCTATCTATCTATCTATCTATCTATCTATCTATCTATCTATTTTCCCAGGGTTTTGTCTTCCTTCACCATTTCAATCGTTAACTATAACCTGGTTGTTCCAAGATGAAACTACTCAATTTTAAGAATGGCACTGAAGATGTTGCTCTTCCTCTTGGCTTCTCTTTGGATTTTGTGTTGACAAAATTAACACACACACAAAAAAAGTTAACAAACAACCCCCCCCCCGATTAACAGAGCAATAGAATCAAGATCACATTAAATGTTGGTGCTGCTTTATAAGGCTTTGCTAAGATCATAACTGGAATAATGCATCCAGTTTTGGTCACCATGATACAAAAAATATGTTGACACTCTGGAAAGAGTGCAGAGAAGAGCAACCAAGATGATTAGGGGGCTGGAGACTTAAACATACAAAGAACAGTTGCAAGAATTGGGTATGTCTAGTCTAGTGAAGAAAAGGACTTGGGGGGGTGTGTGACATGATAGCAGTGTTCCAATATTTAAGAGGTTCCTACAAAAAAGAGGGAGTCAAGCTATGCTCCAAGCTATGCACCTGAAAGTAGGACAAGAAGTAATGGATGGAAACTAATCAAGGAGAGAAGCAACATATGACTAAGAAGAAATTTCCTGACACTGAGAACAATCAACCAACAGAACCACTTGCCTTCAGAAGTTGAAGGTGCTCCATCACTGGAGGCTTTCAAGAAGAGACTGGACAATCATTTATCCAAAATGATATGTAGTCTCCTGCTTGAGCAAGGGGTTGCACTAGAAGATCTCTAAGGTTGCTCCCAACTCTGTTATTCTGTTAATTCTCTTGTTAATTGTAGATTGGAAGTTTCACATCATGGAAAAGTTTGCACAGTTTGGGTGTTTGTGTGAGTTGCTCAAAGAGCCACTTTGCCAATTAAAAAAAGAAAAAGAAATAAAGCTGAGACTAAATCATCTGTCAAAATTCTCGACAATATTTACAGATACCAGTGTGACTCAAATTTGTTACCAACCTCTAGGACAAAAACATATGGGAATATTAATATCAGGAATTCTAGATCACCTAATCTAAACTTCTGTGAATGGAAAAAAAAAGACTAATGTCTTAAAAAGACAGGATTTAAAAGGCAATCTAACAATAATAGCATTAAGCATTACACAGTATTAAATTTTTATCCCTGATAGTTAGTATAATAATCCCAGATTATTAATATACACTGAAGCATGGAGAAGATGACAGTTTATTAAAAACTTTCCAGAGTTTAGAAGAAATTTAAAAAAAAATAATTATTTAAAGTACAGCTATACCATGGTCAATAGTTTTGTACAAAATGCAACTCAATCAATCATCAATCTTACTTCTTCCTACTTAGCTATATCAAGATTTAGCTCAATAAACAATGGGGAAAATGTGGCCTTAGACGTATTGTCCAATTTCAACCAAAGAAGGATGAATCAATGGATAAATATTTCTGCCACTCACTTCCATTCCATCAAAGAGGAACCCAAGGTGTTTTCATCCTGTCTATGCAGTAATCTACAAATTTTGGTAAGCTCATGCTGAGAACAACCCTCCACCAGATCAGATAGGTTCGCTTGGAGAAAACCATGCTTACAAAGCCACTGTAAACCCCCTGAAAAATGTTATGTTCTCTCCATGCCATTCATGGAAAAACTGAACTGTAAATTATTACTATGAAACATATTCAACAATAGTCCTGATCCCTACTTGATCTCAGATAGAACTGCCCTAGCATCTTCTGACAAAGATTGCCAGATACACTGCCTTGAAAGAAACCTTCATAAGATATAGCTAGTTGCAGAAAGCCAAATGAGGTGAACAATAGAGAAAGCAGAACTTGTATGGCTTGTAATTTGGAAGCTATGCTTCTACTGACCCAGCTTTAAAAAAAAAAAAAAAAAAACAGTCTTTTNTTTAAAAAAAAAAAAAAAAAACCAGTCTTTTAACAGCCATATCATACTGAAGGCATATAATACATAGGACCATAGGACTACAAGGGTCCTAGGAGATCTTATAGTGCAACCCTCTACTCAAGACATCCTCCTATCATCCTGATCAAATTTTATTTATATTTAATGTATCAAACTTCTTAACTGCCCATTTCTATCAAAAGAGGGGCTTTGGGTAGCGTACAATTTAATCAATATAATAAAGCATTAAAACCAAATGATTTAAGGTTATTTTTTTTAAAAAAAAATGCAAACCATCATTATAAAATTGCAAAAGGTGTAGAATTCTAAGTTGGTTGTCCAGTCTATTTTTGAACACCTCCATTCTTCAGTCCCAGATGCTCTCTAATCTTTTTTCCCCCCATATCCTATGGCCAAGGAGGTAAGTAGAGGGAAAGAAACAAAGGTTTTAAGTCAAGAACTATGGATTTGTCTATCCTCAATTCCATTGTGTGATGTCCAGTGAATTTTCACTATTCATGCAGAGTTGAGTCCTCAGTTTGACTATAAGCATTAAATAATAAAGAATTCGGCTTGAAAGAATCACCACATTTCATTCTTGGTGTTTGGCCTGACATCAGTCTTGCCAGACTGAAAACTTTACTATCTGCATCTATAATATACTCTGGGAACTATTAGGAAGAGGCTATCTTCACCTTCTTTCTCTCACACAGAATATCCTGGCTGAGTTGCCTCTTACTCTTCTGAACTGCATCCCCTTTCTCCTGGGGATTCATCTCCTCTCTACATTTCCTCACTGGCACCATGCTATTTCTGTTCTTCTAGTCCAGGGGTGTCAAAGTTTATTTCATTGAGAGATGCATCAGAGATGTGCTTGACTTCGTGCGTGTGTGTATGTGTGTGTGTGTGTGTGTGTGTGTAGAGCATTGCCAGGGTGGGAGTGGCCAGTTTGATGTGACTCATGTAGGGGTGCCTGTGGTGACCTGAGCTTTCTGTCAGTGGAATGGGCTCTTGAGGTCCATTTTTGGCTGGGACAGACTCCTGCAACCCTCTGCCAGCAAAAACAGAGCTCAAGGGGAGTGTGCTTAGCCCTCCCGAGCTCCGTTTTTCCTAGAGGAGGCACCGTAGGCCACATCTAAGCAACCCAGGGGCCTTGAGTTTGACACCCCTGTTCTAACCTATTTTTGCAGTTATTCAGAAGCCTAATTCATATTATTTATCTTTTTTTGTTTTTGTTTTTCTTCTTCTTTTTTTGGTATGTCTTATATTTATATCCTGTCATTCCTTGGTCTGGGTTGATAGAAGAATCCAGACATTCGTGTCTACTCTTTTTTCAACAAAAATGTCAGTTGAAGACTACTTTAAATGTATTTACCCGCAAGGATTCAAATACTTGGGGGTCCTGTTTAAGGTCTCTTCCCCCCCACACACCAACAAGCTCAGCCCAGCTTGGCTTGATTTATCAGGTCTGTTCCTTTCTATCACACACTTCCCATTGCTTTTCCCAAGCTGGCAGCCCAACATATTAGAAATAAAATGCAATTCTGGTATCTGACACTTCAATTTAACTTCTTTGGCAGTAGCAATCATGCATAGCACTGCTGGGTCCCATGACACAAGATCATCTAAGTATCACTTAACTGATGGGAGCTTGGTTGATAAGACATTCATGGACTTGCCACTGCATTACCACCAGAACTCTGAGAACTAAGCAAAACTAAAATCAATTTTAATCGATTGGATTATTTGAGGAATGTGGCTTATCCATAGTGAAGAGTTGATGGATTCACTGAGATCTCAGAATGGAACAATTTGTATCCTCCAAGCTCAGCCACGTTCAGGAGCTGGAATCGAATGCAGAATAGATTTGGAAGGGACCTTGGAGATCTTCTAGTCCAACCCTGCACCATTTTGGACAGTCCCTTCTTTAAAAAATCTTCAGTGATGGAGCATCCACAATTTCTGGAAATAAATCATTCCACTCGTTTAACTGTTCTCACTGTTGGGAAATTTTTCCTTAGTTCCAGATTGGATCTCTCTTTAATGATCTTCCACCTGTTGCTTCTTGTCCTGCCTTCAAGTTCTTTGGAGAATAAGTTAACCCTCTGTCATGGCTCCAACACATCCACCCTCATTCAAATCAAAAGTCTCTAGCTTCATCTCAAAGAAAATAAAGTTGATTTATTAGAGGTTGCCATGTTGGCACGTGGCTAGGTGCAGCTGATACTAAATTACATCATACATTTCTCCTTTGACCCTGCTCTTTCCCCCCATCCCCTGGATGTGACTTATACAATGGGACACATCCATCTCCAAGAGTAATCCATCATGTTCTCCAATAACCTTCTTATGCTCCAATAACTTTGGGCTACTGGGGTGATTATCTAGGCATTTCAAGAATGCCTTGTTTTCCCCCACTCCCTTTTTCTGGCAGCGAAAAAGACCAAAGGACTATCTTTTTAGTTGACACCCCTTCTTCTCTTTGAGACCCTCTCAATATTGGAAGACTGCTATCATGTCATCCCTAGTCCTTCTCTTCATTAGACTGGACATGTTCAATTCATCATATATTTCATCAATATATCATCAGTTCAAAAACTTCAGTTGATTTCCTGCTGACTAATCTAAATTACAGTCCAAAATTAAGGAAACAGGTGTGTACATGCAGAACCACTACATAATAAATGATTGAAGCTGTCATATCCTAGGTGGAAATACTTATCCATTCAGCATTTGGTCACAGAAAAGAATGAGCTATTTCCTAGTCTTGTTACATGCAAACCTTTTTGTTTAAGGAAATAAGAGATTTACCTAATTTAAGTCAAACATACTACAATTTGGATGTTGTCCTTTTTATCCCTCTATCCTGTTTCCTGAATTGGGATTTCATGAAAGTCAAACTAGTCTAAGAGCAATTCTGCCACGTGTGAATATTTGCGGAGACATTGCTGGGATAAGATAATGACACTTTAAATATCCAGCACCCTTTCTAAGTTTGCAAACATCATTCATGGCAGAATATTTAAAGCTGGAGATAATTTGTTGGTAAGTTTGACAACAGGAAATATTTCATTTTAGAGGACTCTATTACAACAGTGATCTCCAAACTTGGAAGAATTGTGGACTTCAACTCACCTGCTGGCTGGGGAATTATGGGAATTGAAGTCCACAAGTCTTCAAGTTGTCAAGTTTGGAGGTCCCTGTATGGCAGCATTGCACAGATGGCAACCTAAGAACTATTATATAATATATCCCTTAAATATGCTTCTCACTTTCTTCATATTCTTTCATGGGCTGCTTTTCATACTTCTGCAGAAGAGTGACATACTGGGAGCTATTTTCCTTCTGCTCAACACTTCTTTGGATGCATATTCTCGATACATAGATGGATGATCTTGAACATAGAAAGGTAGAGCCTGTTATGTTAACTATTGCTCATTTGATGCTGAAGACAAACTCTAATATGTTAAACTGACAACCTGCTCTTTTAAAAAGTCACACAGTGATGAAATATGCTTCGTTTCCTCTCCCGCTCATCAGCAATCCACGTTTCTCAGGCCTCACACTGGCAGTTTGTTTCCTTACCATTTTTCACCTTCCTGGCGATGCTTATAGAAGCATCTTATAATCTTATGTCATATAGACTATATGCTTATAGTCTCCATCCACCGTAATTTTATCTCACAGGAAAAGCTCCAAAAATTGTGAAACTATGAGGTTTCTGCTTCAGTAGCATTCAAGCTTTTTCCTTAATCCATCACCAACACGGTGTGGTCCTTGGTGGTCTTTGAAATTGGTAGGTTTTTTTCAGATGTTTTATCATCCTACTAGGTAACATCATCAGTGGTAGAAGGGAGAAGGATGTGCTTTTGATTTATATGCAAGTGGCTTGCCCTTGTATTGGTGGGAGTGTTGTTTCCTCCTCGACAGTTCTTTGATTAGGCTGTGGTTTACTGTTTGTTTCTCTGAGTTGGTAGTTCCTTGATTGGGGTATTGTTTGGTGAACACCAAGACAATAATCAAGCTGTAAAAAAACACCCCAAACAAGGAACTACCAATTTAGATCAACAAGCTAACAGTAAACAGCCTCATGAAAGAAAATATCAAGAACATTTCCACCAATACTTACAGGGCAAGCATAGAACACATAAGATAGAACATCATCAGAGTTGGAAGGGGCCTTGGAGGTTTTCTAGTCCAATCCTCTGATCAAGCAGGAGACCCTATACCATTTCAGACAAATGGCAATCTATTCTCTTCTTAAAAGCCTCCAGTGATGGAGCACCTGCAACTTCTGAAGGAAAGCTATTCCATTGGTTAATTTTTTTCATTGTCAGAAAATTTCTCTTTAATTCTAGGTTGCTTTTCTCCTTGTTTAGCTAATAATATATAAGCCATTCATATATAAACAGAGAGCAGGCTCCACTCCTTCCTAGCATTGATGAGTTGGGTCATGAATCATCTACAGGAAAACAATCGCACTCAGAGAGCACCGTGGATCCCACAGCCCTGAGCTACAAATATTATCTTCTAGCATAACCAACATCTGCAAGAGGACACACAATTAAATCCCAATTGGCAATTGTAGGAGAGAGGATAAAATTTGAAATGGGACCTTGTGGCTTCTATCTTTGGACCTTTCAACATGCCTCAAAGGACCATCCAGGAATCCACAGGAGATATTGGCATTCTAGTGTCATAAAGAATGCCTCTATCCAAGTTACCATAAGTGGGGGGAGAATCAGAAGTACATTCCACGCCTATCTTATAAAGATTGTAGCTAGGCTACCAGATCTTCTGCCCGCAAAAATCCTTCATTGGAGAGTGTGATTGATGACACCCAGCCTGTGAACATGCTTCATTGGAGATTCTGATGTATGACACACCCAGGGAGGAGGAAGAAACAGGGTCACAGGTGACCATGAATAACGTGTGTCATAGTTGGTTTCAAGTGGGATAATGCCGACATGTTGCTCCTAATAAATCTTTTGGATTCTTTTGAAGCTTGGCTCGAGGCTCATGATTTAATNTCAAGTGGGATAATGCCGACATGTTGCTCCTAATAAATCTTTTGGATTCTTTTGAAGCTTGGCTCGAGGCTCATGATTTAATTAGGGCAATTGCTGGAATCCTGCAAACAGCCTAGTCTGCTATCCTTTTATTTAGCCAGAGGGGAGTAGACTATGATTAGGACAAACCACATCTTCCAATTTTTCAAAGGCAAGGAACGAACAACCACATCAACAGTACTAGAAAAGCAGTCATTAGAAGAATCTGAAAACAATCTGTGCCACTGGAATCAAAGGGAAAGGGAAAGGAACACCAACATTGAAAACAAAGGGAATAAAACAAGTAAAACGTGTAATCTATGGAAGGCTTCAAATGCTGTCCTGAAAAGGTATCTTGAAGCAAAGTTAGCACAGAACCATCCTTCACTTCTCAGCAATCCATCAAAAGTAGCCACATCTTTATCCAAGAACACTTACTAGACTTATAGCAATAGCAATAGCACTTAGTCTTATATACCACTTTATAATGCTTCACACCCCTCTCTAAGGGGTTTTACAGAGCTAGCTCTTGTCCCCAACAATCTGGGTCCTCATTTGACCCACCTCAGAAGGATGAAAGGCTGAGTCAACCTTGAGCCTGGTGGGATTTGAATTGTCAAATTGCAGGCAGCCAGTAATCAGCAGAAGTGGCCTGCAGTGCAGCACTCTAACCATTGTGCCACTGAAGCTCCTAATTTTATCCTATGTTATAACATAAAATAACTAAAACATGTGGATTGTTCCTGTGACTCTGTAGGATAAACAGGAAGGAAGTTAACCACCAAATTTCAAGAACTCAAGCAAGCTGTCAGAGAAGGAGACCCAAACTCATTAGAAGCTTCACACTGCGATGAACAAGGACACACATTTAATTTTGCAACAACGAAGATTGTTGGATGAGCAGACACAAAAACAGCCAGGGAAATGATTGAAGCCTGGGAAATTGGCCCCTCGTCAGTTAACAGGAGGGCTGAATTACTACCAGCTTATCAAATACTTAGGGGCCGACGGCTTGGCAGCACAAGGAAACAATAGCCAATTGCCAGCCATCAACACACCAATCAACCAATAGGAAGACTCACAGAATAGCCCAAAGCATATATTTCAGTAGAGAGAAATTTCCTGGAGATGGGCTCCTAAATTAATCCGAAAGCTCGGAAGAATACATTTCTGGTCCTGATGATCAACCAAAACTCAGTCAACTGAACATTCAAAAATGTATCACAAATACCAGTGACTGGTGCTAATGGTTGATACGGGTTGCTGCCAGCATTCTTGGTATCAACCAAGTATCTTCTTAAGATATATGATGTTCCGAGTAGCACAGTTTTTTGCAGTTCCACTAGTGTTATTGTAGGAAGCTGCAATTTCTTGATGTATTTTATTAAATTCTTGGACATGGTATCAAGTGCCCCAATGAAAATGGGTATAATTATTACGTGTTTCCTCCATAATCACGTAGTTTCAATGGCCAGGTCGCAATATTTCATGATTTTTTTCCAGTTCTTTTTCTTTAACTCTGGCATCTCCTGGTACCACAGTATCAATAAATTGTACTTCTCCTCCTCCTCCTCCTCCTCCTCCTCCTCCTCCTCTCCCCCCTCCTCTTCCTCCACCTCCTCATTATTATTATTTTAGAGGTTTTTGAAACTCCTGTTATATTTAACTTTTTAAAAACAAAACAAGGACAGGAGATATCAGGGCAGATGATATTGTACATATTTTTAAGTCCCAAAAGCAGCTGCTTATCCTTTCAAAAAGGCAGACACAAAAAAGCAAATTCCACACAGTTCCCATCTGTTCTACTCACAAAGTTTTATGCTGGCCAAAAAAGGCTTTGGTATGCTGCCCACCTTGGAACGCTGAGCATTTCTGACCAATAAATTTTGCAAATTGGTCTAATGCAAGTACATAGATCAGGGGTGAGTTAGGTCGCTGCTATTTTGAGAGAAAGAGAGAGATAGGCAGAAAGAACAATCAATGGTGTGCTGCCATCAGCGTTTTACACGTGCAAGTTTGGAGCTGCTCTGAAGAGAGAAGGCGAAAAGCGAGCAGGATCAATAGAAAGCTCTGGTTCTCTTGCTGCAGCAGATTTTTTTTTTTTTAAATATTACATCTACACCATAAGCAAGATAAGATGGAACTATATTCCATTATCAACGCCGTCACTTCTCAATGGTGGTCATGAAATACAGGAACCATGATGCACTCCTTGCTTTTGTAGAAGGTGATTTCCCTGGTGACCAGAAAGGATAATTGGGGTTCATAGAAGCTGTCCTCATCTATTTGTGATCCACATCTATTTCACATATGGAAAAATTATTTTGTCTTGATTTGACAGGATTTTTTAAAATAAAATAAAACTACTTTGAAAATAGGATTTTTAAAAAACTCCCATTGGTATCTTATGTGACTTGTCACTTCACTGGTTATATCTTATGAGTGATGATTGCAACTTATGATTGGTGAATTGTGATTTATCACTTGGTTTCTTGTATGTACACTGAGAGCTTCTGCACCAGAGACAAATTACTTCTGTGTCTAATCACACTTGGCCAATATTCCATTCCATTGCAAGTTTTCCCCTCTTTCCTACTAACAACCACACATTCTCTCTCTCTCTCTCTCTCTCTCACACACACACACACACACACACACNTCTCTCTCTCTCTCTCTCTCTCTCACACACACACACACACACACGCACACACACACCTGTAGAAAACAACATCAAGCTCTCTTTTGCTTGCCTCTTCTTCCTCTGACTCTTTGAACAAATGACACCAAACTTCCGCCAATGCTTTGGGCTATGCCCAGTGGCCTTCTTCAGCACTTGTACTAGCAGGAATAGGTTTTTAAAGGTGTACAGAAGCCTTTTTCAGCATTTCCAGTGGGCTGTTAAGCCCAGTAGGATTTTTTTTTTTTTTTTTTTTTTNTGTTAAGCCCAGTAGGTTTTTTTTTTTTTTTTTTTTGTCTACTGGCAGTTTTGGAGAACCTCACTGAAGTAACACAAAGGCCTGTGACAACAAAGTCAGTCCGATCAAATAGTATTGATTCTATTTGGGTGAAGTGCTTTATTAAATCACATTATAGCTGCTTCTCTCTTGACTATTTCTTGCATGATTGAGAGATAGATAGATAGATGACAGATTTAAACAGAGAGAGAGAGAGAGAGGGAGAGTGGGAGGGAGGGAGGGAGATCTCTTCACCCTCACTGACCACAGTATAAAAGTTGAAGGAACTGTCTTTATCTGTGACAAAATAAAGGCACCTGACACTCCTGTACAACCTTTAGACAGCTTTAACTGCTTTGTACATCACTGTGATTCTAAGGGCTTGACAACTTTATCTGAGTAAAGGTCAGCTTATTTCTCCATTGCCAGAAACTGGTTTCATTATGTGTGCAGTGAAATTGAAAGGCTAAGCTAGCTTAACATTCTCATGGGAAGCAAAGAATATGTTTAGTAATTGCAAACAAACAAACAAACAAACGGAGCTTGGTAGGTACACATGACAGCAGATTAAACATGGCAAATAACCCAGAAACTGCAGTTCTATCAATACGGCTCTCTTTCGTCATACTGGCAGTGCTTGAATGCAAATGCTTTAATTTCAGCATGGCTCCAGTAGGAGTGGCTAAGCTTTCCGTATATCTATTGAGATGTTGCTCTAAGTCAATTGGAGGACATCTGGCTTTCCTGTCTCAAGATGGAGTGCAGAATTCCAGAGCATTTATTCTTTTTTTTCAGTGGGCAGAGAGGATAAGATTCATTTCCTGTTCTGCTGTTCCTCAACAAAGCTCCCAGCCCACTTCTTAAAACTCCAGAAAATGACCAGCAGGGTATAAAACAAATAAGACAAGCAAGAAAGCACCCACAGTATCTGTGACATGCCCAATGTGAGATGCACACATGTGAAGAACAGAGGTATAACATCTGATTTAGTGAGCAAAAGCTCGATTGTCAAATTGCAATAATCCTTCTGATAAAGTCAACTTTGATCGCTCCAATCATACTAGGAAGGTCACTTTCCACTTTGTGTGACCACAAAGTTTTATTGTTCTATGTTTTTAGAACAATTTTATGTTCTTATGTTTGTATGCATTAGTGGTGGAGAGTAGCTGTCCCACTCAGGGCTCAAGAAGGGAATTCGGGTTGGACCTGGACCTTTTATATAAACACGTGGGCACGATCTTACCCTATTCCCTGTCCCCTTAAAAAATGCCTTTGAGCCTTATCTGATCTTTCCTAGGTGAAAGCTACCAGTCTGGGGAAGTTCCTGTATTATAGCCAGAGAACAATAAAGTAGCTAGTCTGAACTCTGCACATA
Source organism: Laticauda laticaudata (assembly GCA_004320025.1). Taxonomy (NCBI): domain Eukaryota; kingdom Metazoa; phylum Chordata; class Lepidosauria; order Squamata; family Elapidae; genus Laticauda; species Laticauda laticaudata. The sequence goes on along the minus strand of BHFT01020170.1, from coordinate 3,179 downwards.
TCTGTTTTTTCCATGCCTGACAATGATTGTGTTTTTTCATTATTGCACTATTCATTGTTGTTATTTGTACTTATGATTGTTCCACTTTTAGATTATACAGTGGAGGTTTTAACTGTATTATCCTTTACAAGCTGCTAAGTGTCTTTTTTTTTAGAAATATAGCAGAGGAGAGAGAAAAGGAAAGTATTATGAGATGAAGAGAAATCTCTAGTCTTTTTATTCACTCAAAGTCTATTCACTGGTCTTGTGTCATGAGAGATAGCATCACGGTAATTTCTGAACTGCACCAGCTACTGTAGATATAAAGCCTTAGTAAGAGTATACCTAGAGTACTGCATCCAGTTTTGGTCACCATGCTATAAAAAAGATGTTGAGACTCTAGAAAAACTGCAGGGAAGAACAACCAGGATGATGAAGGGACTGGAGGCTAAAACATACAATAGATGGTTGCAGGAACTGGGCATGGCTAGTCTGATGAATAGAAGGACCATGGGAGACATGACAGCAGTCTTCCAATATTTGAGGGGCTGCCACAGCGAGGAAGGGGTCAAGCTATTCTCCAAAGCACCCCAAAGCCAGACAAGGAATAATGGATGGAAACTGATCAAGGAGAGATTAAACCTGGAAATAAGGATATTTTTTTTCTGACAGTGAGAACAATCAACTAATGGAACAAAAGTTGCCTTCGGAAGTTGTGAGAGCTTCATCACTTGAGACTTTCAAGAAGAGATTGGACTGCCATCTGTCAGAAATGGTGCAGGATCTCCTGCTTGGGCAGGAGTTGGACTAGATGACCTACAAGGTCCCTTCCTACTCTGTTAATCTGTTTCTTATCTAATGATCAATGCATTGTAATGGGAAAAAAAATCCACCAAGTTCATAATGTCTGCTTTTGCTCCAATGTGTAAAAAAAAAATTACTGCACTTTATTACAGTTATTAACCAGCCCAAGAGGATTGATACATAAACATTCCAAATATTCAAAACCTACACTGACAATGTCATGATAGTTAAGGTAACTTAGATAAAAACATAGCCTATCTTGACCGAAATATATAAAAAGGCTTGCTTAGATTACACATATACAGCATGCATAAGCACACCAGTGTGCCTACTGTCCCTGTCTTACTGTCCCCATTTACCTGTATTTACTTCTTTTGTTCTTGTTTATGTTCATACTTATACTTGTTATCTTGTACATGTTTGACAAATAAAGAAATATTTGTGGATAACATAAACTTGAAATAGCAGTGTAAAATAAAAATACTGTAGAGTCACACACTATAGAATGCAACATAGAATAATATGCAACATAGAATAATACTTATACACACATTCTGTGTGTGTGTGTGTGTGTGTGTGTCCCTCTCTCTCTGACACATTCACATAAAAATATCCAGATGTATATTTGTAAATAAAACAATAAAATTCTTCAAAGGGATCTGAGAAAATCAACCTCACTACATTCGGGAAGATGCATCACATTTCCCTGTGGTAACACCATTTCCCTTAACAGAAATCTCCTATCTTAGAAATCTGGCTCATGTCCCAAAAGAATTTTCAGCTAAATCTGCCAATGAAGAAACCAAAACTCAAGAACAGATTAAAAAAAAAATGAGAGTGCAGAAATAAGATCAGGAGAGACTGAAAAAACAATCTTGAAAACCAATAAACAACCTAATTAAGCCTGCAAAATAAATAAATGAATAATCACATTATATAATGAGGCTCTCTTGTTTCCCCACACTGTTACTCCTGAAGTATTTCTCCTGCTTGCAATTCTTTCATCTGATTTTTTTCCTAAAAATAAATTTGCCTTATGAAGAAAATTATCTCTCAGCCTGCTCAAGCATGATCTTTTATGAAAATTGGAGCAGATGTAATATTCCTGGACATCTCTGAGTCTTGTTTCCACTAATGATAATAACAAAAGTACCAGATTTTTGATGGAATGCTGCTGTTTAAATGGCTGTTGAGAGACAGGAGAGTCTGTTGAGGCAAAATATATTTTATAATCTCATTCAAATGTTTCTCTCTCTTGAAACTGGCAGTGGAATTAAAAAAGAATTTGAAGGTATTACACAAAAGGTAGCACTGATTTCCAGTTGGAACAGCTTGAAAAAGAAAAGAATTGCTTAACCATGATTGTAAAATGGAAAGTTAGTTATAAAGGTGGATAATTCTGAAAACCAGAGGTGTAGGATAAGAGGATAAGAAGGAGGCAGTTTGGATTAGTGGTGAAGGCGCTGGCCTAGAACCCTGGAGATGGTGAGTTCTAGTCCTGCCTTAGGCATGAAAGCTGGCTGGGTGACTCTGGGCCAATCACCAGGAGACAAGGAGTTCCAGCCCTGCCTTAAGTACAAAGTACAAAGGGTGTCTTTGTGTCATTCCCTCTCCCTCATCATAACCCACCTCACAGGCTTGTTGTGGGGAAAACAGAAAGACGAAGGAATATTACATAGGTTTGTCACCTTCAATTATTTATAATAATAATAAAAGCAGGCTAGAGATATATCAATAAATATAAAATATAAGTAAATAAATAAATCAACAAGGGAGGGCAATTACTTTGATATCCTTTCTTTTGAACATCTCCAGTTATACAGTATTTGTTTGTCCACTTCCGGAAGGAAAATGTTACACTCCATTCATCATTGTATGACATATTTCCATATAAACTCCAGTCTCTCCATGCTCATTATTAAAAACAGACATGTACACATATTTACTTGATCCATTCACAGAGGAAACTGATGCCTCAGAATTCTTTTCCTACATTTACATTGGCATGATTTCAAACTAAAAAAGAATAGGGCCAAGATTTCTGAAAATGTAAGGGTAGACCAAGCAAACCCAAACATTTGACTGGTGGTAGTTGTGAAAGTTGTGGGAAGTGATAGCTGTGGGAAACTTATAAAGAATCTCAGAATCATAGGATTCTTTTTTATTTATTTATTTTGTCAAGCAATTATAAGATAACAGGTATAAGTATAAAGATGGTTGTGAATACATGAAATGGATACATATAAGAAAAATAAAAAAGAAACAATAGGACAGGGATGGTAGGTGCGCTTATGCATGTCCCGTACAGACCTCTTAGACAAGGGGTGAGGTCAATAGTAGACAGTCTAAGGTTAAAGGTTTTGGGGTTTGGGGAAGAAACCACAGAGTCAGGTAGA
>BHFT01020166.1:0-57251 GCA_004320025.1 Laticauda laticaudata | reverse complement strand
CTGCAGGCTACTTCTGCTGCCTGCCGGCTGCCTGCAATTTGGCAGTTCGAATCTCACCAGGCTCAAGGTTGACTCAGACTTCTATCTTTCCGAGGTGGGTAAATGAGGACCCAGATTTTTGAGGGCAATAGGCTGACTCTGTAAACCACTTAGAGAGGGCTGTAAAGCACTGTGAAGCGGTATATAAATCTAAGTGCTATTACTATTCATTCATTCATGAAAATTTATATTGCTGTCTACTAGCTCATGGTGACTTAAGGTGGCTTACGGGAAATAAAAACTCAATATAAAAGAAAATAAAAATAATAAAACAATATAATAACCCCGCATCCCTTCACCCCGATGACAACATGCACTCACATCCAGCCATTTAATGGGCTCTATCCCACTCTGGATTCCCCAGGCCTGCTGGCAGAACCACGTCTTCAGGGCCTTCTGAAAGAGTGTCAGAGTGGGGCCTAATCTAATTTTCGGAGGGAAGGAGATTGCTTTTATTGAGTGTAAGATGGGATACAGAGAAACTTGGATGGGCTTTTAAGATTATAATTTTACTTTATACAATAAACAGTATTCCTGAAATTTGTGCCATGTCTGTTTATTACTTGCCCTACTTCAAGGAGATGACTGCTAATGTGCTTTAAAAATCACTATCCTCATAGATATCTCTCCCTGCCTGCCTGTATATCACACACACATAACCACCTTTTTAAAGGTTGCTCTTATAACAAAATTAAAATCCTCTTGGTACAAAAGAAAAATATTAATCATTTTGTTTACTGGATATGTTATCCCATCTCCAAGATGAGAAACGTGCTTATTTTGTTACCACTTCACTCCTTCCTATTTTCTCAATTCGCAGAAATAACAAGATTTGTATTTATAATCCAAGTTTTATTCTCTCCTCTTCACACTTAAGAGTGCAAGTAAAGAGTAAGGAGAGTTTAGGAGTGAGAAAGAGGAACAGATAGAGACTAGAAAACTGGGGGGCTGAATAGTGGTGGTGTTCAATTTTTTTTACTACTGATTCTATGGGCATGGCTTGGTGGATGTGGTGTGGCTTAGTAGATGTGGCATAGCTTGGTGGACTTGGCATGGGAAGGATACTGTATAATACCCATTCCCTCCCCACCCCACTAGCCTGCTTTCCAGCTCCGTTCTCCTCTATAGAGCAACAAAAGAAGACCCAGCTAATAAGCTAGGACTCGGGAGGCAGAGAATAGATGGAGGTGGGGCTAGTCAGAGGTGGTATTTACCGGTTCTCCTAACTACTCAAAATTTCCACTACTGGTTCTCCAGAACCTGTCAGAACTGACTGAATGCTACCTCTGAGGTTGAGAAATGGGAAAGGATGCGTGCATTAGATAACCTTTAATTCCTGGAAAAAAATGTAAGATGCAAATATACACTGCCTAGAGCCCCTCTCTCAGGGAGATGGGCTGTTAAGAAATATGAAATATAAATAAATAAAATATGCAATACAAATGACTTCCCTTTCAGCATATATTCTAGATTTTGGGAGTTTATATTCTTTACCTGAGAATCACCCATTCCTCAGAAGACAACATTGACTTAGTCTATGGACTTAGTACATTGGTGTTTATATAAACCCTCCAACAAGAGAATTTAGAATGCAGATCCATGAAAGTTCTTTAGTCAATCAGCTTCATTTCATGTAAACTTTGGACTCCTTGGTGCTGTCTGAGCTTGCAGACATTTTTTTATCCAACTAGGTAAAATTATCAGTGCTAGAGATGACAATGCACATTTTACACCCACCAGTACTCCTGATGTTCCCTAGTTGGATAATGAAATGCCTGCAGGCAAACAATCAGGCTCAAAGAACACCAAGAACTTTACAGCTCAACCCTGAAATAGATGGGTAGATGGGTGTGTAGATAGATAGACAGACGAGAGAGAGAGAGAGAGAGAGAGAGAGAGAGAGAGAGAGAGAGGGAGAGTCTTCTACTGGAATCATGTAAACTTGTTAAGCATGCTATAGTTAAGACTTAATAAAATTATGTTCCAATCTTTCTTTTCAATTTGACAGGGACAAAAGTGGTCATATCTGGACAGAGTGGGGGAATTGTGAGGTTTTGGCTTACATCTAAACTTTAGATTCNTATGGGAACAAAGCTACTGAAAACATGGGATTTAGGTGTCTTTTTAAAACTTTAACTTTGCCTATTTCCTTTATATGGGATTAGGGACAGCTAGGGACTCTACCAAGTACACCCAGAAGTGAGCAGTGGGAGGTCCTGAAGGTTGTGAGGATGACTGAGGATAGAGGAAGTAAGGACATGAATATAACATGAATGATGCCTACTATAGGAATGAACAGAGGTGTTCTGAGATGCAGAAAAGATGCAGAACAAGGTGGTAATGAAAATACGGAGAGAAACAAGAGGAGGGTCACTCTTGGGTAAACGGAATTGGTTATTTGAGATTAATTCCCACTTCTGCTGTCACCCCAGGAACTAGATCATCAGGTGTATGAAATCCTTTTGTTTCTGACTTATGTTGATGAATGCCAAGTCTGCCTACAATACATCTGACTCTCTCTTGGATAAATCATCCATCCAAAATGATTCAACCAAGATGATTCAATATTGGATGAGGGAGCAAACTTGGTATATGTTGTTTGTGCATGCTGGCTGGGTGAAGAAGGAGAGGTTTCAACTTCCGGTTTGCAAGGCTTTGGCGGCGGCAGGAATCTGCGATCATGCGCAGTTCCTGCTGCCCTCGCTGCACGAGTGCCCCCGATCCATTTGGGGGCTATAGTTACCCCGTAACTATATGCCCCCTTGGATTTGGGGGCTATAGTTACCCTGTGGAGGTAACTGAAGATAGGGGAGACTCAGCAGGGGTCCGGGGGAGTCGCAACCCCCCTCCTCAGCTGGCTTAACTCCCTTTTCCAAAAGTGGGGGAGCAGCAGTCAGCAATGGCCGCCACAAAGAAGCTTTCATCCGGATAAGAATGTGCAGGAGGAAGCTGAGAAGTGAAAGTTTTTAGGCTAACTGGAGATGACAAGTAATATTTAAATACCCTCGGAATTTAAGCTTTCATTAAAGATACATCGTTTCCCAATGAATTATTGAAGAAGCGGTTTGAATGAAAGTAAAAAGGAAAGAATTGTTTTTCTCACTTTCCTTCCTTATGGTGTAGCAAATGGAATGAGAGAAAATTGGAAAAACCCATTTTGGCATCGAGGTAATTAGGTTTTGAACATTGAAAAAAAAAACAAACTTTTTTTGCTATAAGTGGAAGCGGAGAGAAAAGAATTAATATTAAGATTTTCTGGAGTGAGGCTGCTTGGATTTATAAGATTAGAGCGAACTGTAAACCAAAACTTCTAAAAGATATTTATTTAACTTGGAGCTTTATAATTCAACTATAACCCCAGGAAGGAAAATATAAAAGAGGAAAGTGCTAAATGAAACAGACTGTGTGTATTTGGATTGCTGGTGACTTTGGGACTTTTGGAATTATTATTTGAAAGACTAAAATATTTGGGGTTGTCTAAAAAAACTTTCTTAATGGCATACTTGTTGTGAAACTGAAATTGAATTTAAAAAAAGCTAAAGAAGAGGTTCAAGTGGGAAGGGCTCTATCTGATCTGTTTTCCCATTATATTAAAAAGAAGAAAGTGCTAAATGGTGAAACAGACCTGTTAGGTGTATTTAGATGCTTGTGACTTTGGGACTTTTGGATTATTTATTTGAAGACAAAATATTGGGTTCTTAAAAAACTTTTTACCAATGGCAACTACTTGTTGATGAAACTGAAAATTGAATTTAAAAAGCTAAAAAAGAGGAATCAAGCAGGGGGAAGGGCTCTTCTGGATCTGTTTTCCATTATATAAAAGAAGAAAGTGCTAAATGAAACAGGATGTTCTGTGTATTTAGATTGCTTGGTGACTTTGGACTTTTGGAAATTATTATTTGAAAGCTAAAACATATTTGGGTTCCTCTTAAAAAACTTTTTACAATGGCATACTTGCTGATCACTTAAAATTGATTAAAAAAAGCTAAAGAAGAGGATCAAGAAAGGGAAGGGCTCTTCTGGATCTGTTTCCATTTTTTAGAAATGGCGATTTCTACCTACCAGAAACTACAGACAAAGAAGATTGGCAGAAGAAGAGCCATTTCTTTGTATGAACAAACAACTTTAGCCAGGAAGAAAGGGAAAGAGGGGAAAGGAATGGAGAATTTAAGACTTAAAAAAACAACCAAAAAAAGAAAATTAAGGTGAAAAATCGATAACAATTGTCAGGAACGCAACAGAAAGAGAAATACAGAAGAAGGTGAAGTTAAGAAGGGGAGATTAAGAGACAAGGGGTAAAAATACAGGATTGGAAGAAGAAAGGAAGGGAAAATGGAAGAGAAGTTACAAATGTTTAAAACAGATGTAAAGAGAAACACAAGATCTTATTCAGAGATGTGGGTAAATATATGATAAAAAAGAGATTCTTGCAAGTACATAAGATTGTTTGTTTGTATTTATATTTGAATAATGTTAGAAATGGATTTAATTAATAGAGCTTACTTTGCTATGGATTATTGTTTTAATTATATTATAAACTTATTAATTCTTTTTTAGTTTATAATATATAAGTTAAGCGTTCAAGAATGTACTAAGGAGAACCGAACTGAAAAGTATACATTATTTTTTAAGTGTCAAATTTAGGGGAAGATATTAAAGGTATGTTCATCCTTCCAATTTGTGATTACGGGAGAAATTTTATGTTAATGAGAAAGATATAGAAAATTGGAAATAGATTAGACAAAAGATATACAGGAGACAAGGGGTAAAGGACCAGGATTGGAGAGGGAAAGAAGGCAAAGGGAAAGAAGTTACAAAGGTTTAAACAAGATGTAAAAGAAAACAAGACTATTAGTGATACTGGGTAAACAATATGATTAAAAAAGAAAAGTACACAGATTGTATTGTGGTTATATTGAAATAATCGTTTAGAAATTGGATTTATAATACAGCTATTTGCTATGGATTATTGTTTTAATTATATAAAACTTATTATTCATTTTCTATTTTATAATATAGTAAGTAGCTTTCAGAATTATTAAGTAGAATCAGAGAAAAGTATATATTATTTTAGTGTTAATTTAGGGGAAAGATTTGAAGGCATTATATTTCATCTGTGATTACAGGAGAAACTTAGTGTTAGTGAGATATTCAGAAATAGTGGTAAAAATATGATTAAAAAAGAGACTGCAAAAGTACATAAGTTATATGTATTTATATCTGAAATAATGTTAGAAAACTTGGATTTAATAATAGAGTTAATTTGCTTTGGATTATTGTTTTAATTATATTAAAACTTATTATACTTTTTTATTTTATTAATTATATGTAAGTAGCTTAGATGTACTAAGCAGAATCAGGATGAAAAGTATATATATTTTAAGTGTCAAATTTAGGAAAAGATTTAAAGGGCGTCATACTTCAATCAGTGATTACAGGGAGAGAATTTTTCATTAATGAAAAAAGATAATAGAAAAATGGAAAAATAGCAGACAAAGAAATATGCATAATGATTAATTGAGATGAAATAAATAAATAGAATTAAGAGAGTGAAAGAGAGGCAGAAGCTATATAGAAAATGTTCAGAATGGTAATAAGATAAAAGTGAGCATGAATTTTTGAATTTATGTCTGTATAAAAGATGTTAACCTGCGACTAAGCCACTTTTCCAAAAAGAAGTTTTATGTTTTGATGTTTTGTGTTTTGTTTGTTGTATGTTTGTTTATTGAAAACTAATAAAAAATCTTTTTTAAAAAAGGAGAGGTTTCCCTCTTAGAAATGTGCCTTTCTGGATTTGGGATTTGGAAAGTATAAAAGTGCCACCTTAAAGAAACATAGCACTGTTCCTCTTATAAAGGGAGCCATGTTACTTCCCAACTTAGTAGGAGAGTCTTCAGCTATTATAGGTAATCCCTGATCTATGACCACAGCTGAGTCCAGAATTTATGCTGCTAAGTGAAACATTTGTTATGTGAGCTTTTCCCATTTTACAACTTTTTAACACTATCCTTAAGTGAATTATTGCAATAACACATTTGTTAAGTGAATCTGTCTTTCCCTATCAGAAGGTTGCAAAACTGATCACATGGCCCCATTACACTGCAACCATCATAAATATGAGCCAGTTGCCAAATATCTGAAATTTGATCTTATGACCACGAGGATGCTGCAATGGTCACAAGTGTGAAAAATGGTTATGACTCACTTTTTTCAACACTGTTATAACTTTGAGTGGTCACTAAATGAACTGTTGTAAGTTGTGGACTACGTGTGCTACGAATGTGAACTTGGCTGTTTATTGGAGACCTGCCCATATGACACTATGGCACATGGAAATCAGAGGTGGTATTCAGCAGGTTCTGACCAGTTCTGGAGAACTGGTAGCAGAAATCAGTTCAGAGAACCAGCAANATCTATTCTCTTCCTCCCGAGTCCCAGCTGAACGGTTGGGTCTTATTTTGTTGCCTTGCACAGGAAAATGGAGCTGAAAAGGTTGGTGAGGTGGGGAGGGAATGGGATTTTGCAGTAACCTTCCCCCTGGAGTGAGGAGGGAATGGAGATTTTACAGTATCCTTCCCCTGCCATGCCCACCAAGCCACCATCATGCCTACAGAACCAGTAGTAAAATTTTTTGAATCCTAACACTGATGGAGATAAGTTGCAATTCCCTGCACTATGACCTTACAATCCACTGGTGCTCTTCACAGCAGGGTATTTTGCATTTGAAACAAGTTTCTGATTGTGTTTTATGAGGCAATTGTGTTTTAACAATGGATTGTTGTTGATTGTATTATGAAAACTACTTTGATTAGCTTCTTTTTGGAAGAGAAAAGACATGGAGCACATTTTTTTTAAATAAATAAGTAACACCCCCGCTCCCCCAAAAAGAATGGCATTATCTAAAAAAAAAAAAAGAGGTACTTTTATCACTTTCAAACTTCCAGAATGAAATTTTCCTATTCCAGAGCTGGACCTGCTCCTTGAGTATCAATAGGCTTAGTTTTGGGAAAGGTCAAATGATGGACTAGTGAACTGAAGATTTTTTTTTTAAAAAAGCAAGCACGTAAATTATCTTTTTTAGCATGAATCATGAAACAGTTTTTGGACTTATTCTAAATTTGAATGCTTTTAATACTATTCAAGAATAAATAGTATTAAAAGCATTCAAATTTAAGTCATTTAACATAAAATGTGCTTATATGGATTTTGGTGCATATTTTGCAAGCTGCTATTTCATATAAACAAACAAAGAACACACAGTACAGACTTGCATGGTTTGTGTGTTTGTATATGATGTTTAGATTGCTGATGAATTAATTTATTTTTCTTCCCAGAGGGAATAGGAGAAAATCTAACGTGGGGTTCTTTGGCATTCATTTATTGTAAGGTAATATAAATAGAGAAAGAATCGCATGTATAAATAATGTAATGACAAGGAAATGGTGTTACTGTGCAACAGCTGAATAGAAGCCAAATAAACCAAATGCTTAAATCCACAGATTGGATTAAATTGGGAATTTCATTGGCTGAGTCTTGAAAAAAGTTTACTGACTCACAAATAGAAACATTGCAAGCAACAGCATATGTTGATATACATTTGTTAGAATTATGTCCCAGACTTCCTTTAAGAGCTCAGTGTGTTCCCTAGAAGGCTAGATTATGAAGTAGTCTAGATTGAAAGAGTGGCTCACAGTCACTCAGGTAAACTTGTATTGAAGCCTTCCTTATCTTAGTCCACTGCTCTCATTTCTAAAACCTAAAAGGTTTGCAGAGAAATATTGGTCTTTAATGGATTATGGTAGCCCTTTAAGGTAATCCAGACAAGAAGCACAAAAATGAATATTAACTCTATCTTTATAGTAAGGTTACATCAGCAGAATTTAGCCAGTCTGAAAATATTCCTCCCCTCCTTTCCTTTTACTTTCCTGAAAAGCATGTAAGTGCTTTCTGAAATGCTTCCCATGCCCTCTGCTTCCACAGACTTCTGTATCATGATAGTTTAGTCTGCAACTCTTCCTCCTGTCTCCCAAGGTCATTCTCATACATACCATTATAGATTAACGTAATACCAGATTCTGTAACTTGAAGTCCACCAGATGTGTTGGAATTATTGATAGGGAATTTGCAAGTTACCAAAGTTGCTGTCTCAACAGATTCCCTCAATAGATAGCTTGGGGAAGGATAGATTAATCATCTGTTAAAGTAATTACTCTATTTGTCAGATAAATGAAATCAAGACTAAGCTGAGTATGCCAGAGGGACCTACATTGTCCGATTCATCAGAGTAATTTACACAACTGAGTAAAATGTAAATCTAGCAATGAAATTGCAACACAATAGAAAATTATTACTTGACTTCTGGCATTAGCAAGCCTAGAAGCACACAAGTGAATCAAATGAACCAACAAAATCTAAGACGCTTATATGCAAATGAAATAAAAGCCAAATGTTACTTTAAAAAGTTGTTTCTTTAAAAAAAACCACTTTGGGTAAAGATGGAATTCTTTAATATTATTTCTAGTTCAGTTATAAGATGTTTTGCTCATTAATTCGCAAAAATACTACCATTCATTTTTTGACATGCAAAATTTGAAAGTTGGGAAAGAAACCAGAGAATAAAAAGAAGACAAATATGAGTCCTCGAAATTATGACAATACAGAAATGATTGTGTGAATTTCAAAAGCATCCCTAGTCAAACTATCAACAGCCCTATGACAATGCAACAGACAGGGTTATTGACTAGAAAGTGACAAAGCCAGGTTCCTTGAGTATAAATGAAAACTGTCCAAGTGCTAATTAGGACTAACTGTATCCAGAAGGGCTTTAAACACCCAGCGCACAAAAGGACCCAGACCGTGTTAAAGATAATTGGAAACTATATTCACAATCTTATTGAACATAGAAATCATGATTGTGGTTCAAGCATTCAGTCTTCCAAGTTCTTGTCTGCATACTTTTTGCCTTACTTCACCTCTGAATTTGAATCCTCGACTGGATTTGGGTCAGTCACATTTACAACTTTAAATTATCTGATATCTTTTTGCCTTTCCCTCTTCTCTCCACCATTCTGCAGGTTTCTTGAGCCAACTGGGTGATGTTTCTCTCCAGCCACATTATTAGAAATATAAAAGATCATGCCTTTTATGGCACTGTTTGAAAAAAGCCCCCTATTCCTTTCTTAATGCAAAATGCTCCATGAAACATTTGACTAAAATGCATAGCCTCCAGTTATTTATCAATGGCATCAGGATACTGAGACTATTTTGGAGAGAAACTCTAAAATGACTTAAAAAAGGCAAATATCTGATCTCTCCCACACACACCCAACCCTCTTTCAAATAGCAAAGGACAAGCTTACTATGATTATTTCATTTTAAACCCTAAGCTTGAGAGAATGGCAAGAGGTAAACAAGCTACAGTGATAATTTCAAAGGATTCCTTTGTTATAAGTCACCCAGAGTCATCTTATAAGGCAGATGGTTGTAAGCTAACACCTTTATCTGTAGAAGATCTCACTTCTGCTTATTCATTCATTCACTCATTCCTACATTCAGGATTAAATTACAAACATAATCCAGGACTGCATGTATGTGGATAGGGTACCAGTTCCCTCTGCCAAACAGTCAAGCTTTTTTTTAAAGATCTCTGTATAATAAATATTAATTATGCATTTTAGTAGTGATTCAGAAGAGGAATTTTGGAACCTATGGCAGTCCAAATCCAGCACCTTTTCAAAGCATTTGTGTACATTTTTTTTCAAGATTCTGTATGAGTCTGAAAATACGGGTATGGCTGGTTTTAAGAAGTGTACTTTTGTAAGCACCTAGTTGGAATCATATTTTAAGCCTGTGCACTATATTAATAGTATGAGGTTCAACCTCATACTTTATTTCTTTAGAATAGCATTAATGTTAAGCTATCAGTGTCCCCTTGGCCAGGATTTCTCAACCTTGGCAACTTTTAGATGTGTGGCTTTCAAGCTACCAGAATTCCCCAGCCAATATACTTTCTATGGACTTCTGGGAGGTAAAGTCCACTCATCTTAAAGATGAAGAAACCTTTGTTTATCTTTTCCAAACCACATCCTGTACATACTTTGAAAGAAGCCACCAAAACACATGGGAACAGAAAGCCAGCACATTTGTGATTTTCCACAAGAAGTTCTTAATGCTCCAATTCTGCAAGTAGATTGTGGTGCTTTCTTTCAAGATAAGGCCAACAGAAAATAATTTGCTTATCATGACTCACTGGATTTTTCTTTTTTAAGAGTGAAAATAATGTGTGTTTCAATTCCAGCAAATTAAGCATAGATCCACGGTGCCATTCAGAAACCAACAAGCAAGAAACACACAAAAACCTTTATGGATATAGATCCAACAGCATCTGAGAACAAATTGAACTGGCTTTCAATTTTATGTTTTATAAAACAAGATGTTATCATGCAGTTGGTTGTCATTAAAACATCTCAAAGGGAAAGATTCCAAATACAGCAATGACATTAATCAGTTACAAACATCTAATGATTCAATTGGCTAAATATGGATGCATCAAGGCAAAATATTAGCTTGGTAAGGGACAGTTTTATTGACTCTAAGGCAAAAGAGAAGCAGCTGCACACAACTCTCTACCTTTTAATATAAGAAACAGCATTGATGGATTGCCCAATTTATTGCATTAATGATGCCTGTTAATTGCAAAAATAGAGTTATAGGACAAAGGGAGATTCATAATGTTTTAGTACCAGCCAGGGATATGATAAGTGGAAACTCATAGACTAATACTTTATTTTGAAACCTTTTCTCCTAAAACAATTACTACAGCTGGGTAACAATGAACAAGCAAGATCAATAAGCAGAGTTTCTGCTGTAAAAGGCTGGGACATTTTGCCCATCAGTCAAATGAAGCCTTTCTCCTTCCTCAATCCATGCTTCTGGAGTATTTTGCAGAACAGTGTCATTTCTTTCTGATGATGTACCTTCTTTGGACTTAATCTAGATTTTTATTTATTTATTTATTGAATTTATATTGCCACCTATTTATCCATGGCGACTCAAGGTGGCTTACAGAATATAAAACCACATTTAAAACAATAAAAACCAACAAAAAATAAAATCAATTAATATAGTACAATATAATAAAATCATCCCCCCAACACTCATCCCCCACGCCAGCGACAGCAGATCTCATGAGCCATTTAGTGGACTCCATCCTGTTCTGGGTTCCCAGGCCCGCTGGCAGGTCTTCAACATCTTCTGGAAGAGTGCTAGAGTGGGGGCCATTCTAATCTTTGGGTTAGGGGAATGATATTCCCCCAGAGAGAGGGAGCCACCATGGATAAGGCCCTTCTCCTGGGTACACCAGGTGTATCTCCCTCAGGGATGGGCATCCGCAACATTCCCTGCCTCCTGCTTATGCGGTCAGATAGATGTAGGACCAGCAAGAGAAGGTTTCCTCAGATAACCCGGACCCAAGCCATGAAAGTGTTCTGTATAAATAGTTTTCTCCAAAATCCTCGGTGATTGTGTGCATGGCTAAAAAGCCGGGCATAGGAATTGGTTCACTAGGAACCAATCCAAAAAGAGTGCCAAAAGGCTGGCAAAAACCAAGTAACCGATCATTGGCTACAAGCTGGCATGCAGCCGTATATAAAGGCTGCCGCGGCAAGAGCCAAAAACTGTTCCGTTTTCACCTTAACTGTGCGGAAATAAAGACTTTTACTGTTGGACCCGGTCTACCTTGCATTTTTCGACGGAAACCAAAAAAAACCTGGGCGAACCCAGGATGGATCGTCTAAAACGTGAGATGTGCTGCCGGCGAATTTGAAAACCCAGGCTTGAAAGCGATGGCCGGAAATTTAATGCACCGGCCCGGCACCCTTCAATCCCAATGAAGAAGATGGAATCCTTACGTAGACGTTTCCAAATGTTACTTAGAAAGTAACGAGATGAAGAGATCATCAGACCAGCATAAGAGGAGCTGTCTGGCTTACGCATTGCGGACCAAACGGTATTCAAAATGGCCAAGGCATGGCAAAGCCAGAGATGTACAAATTGACCTCGCCCGAACTCCAGCAAAATGTTGAATGCTCATTTACGCACCAGTGGTGTCAAAATCTCATCAACGGCCAATTCTACCGAAGGGACCAAAAAGAGGTGAACCATGCTGATTTTGTAGGCAGGCCCTCCCACAAACTGGGTGGGAGCATGGAGTTCCTGAATTTAGATGAAGCCATGCTGCTAGAGCGAGTAGTATTGGGTTTAAAAGATCTAATTTACAAAGTAAATGCTAAATAAACCCAACATACCTCGGTCTGAAGCAATGCAGAAGCCAACGCTGCAGAGCCTGCGAAAAAGTCAGCGACCACCATGAAACAAATGAACGCCGAACAACGACGAAACAGAGCCTAACCAGAGGGAAGAAGCAATTTTTTCCCGGCACCACACACCATGAAGATTTTGCGAGACATCAGCAATCCGGGTAGAGGAAGATGATGAGGTCCACCGCCTATATGCCAACCAAAAAAAAGGCGCGAAAAGAAACTGCGCTTGGGAATGCGGTGCGGAGGAAAGCACCCTCAAGCCGATTGCGATTCCTTGATGCCATTCTGCAGAAGCTTGTAAGAAAAGGGGACACATCGAGAAGCGTCTGTAGAATCGAAAAATAACAGCCCTACAGACGCAAGTAACGTTCCCCCCCCAAAACCAAAGCTGAATCGAAACAAGCCCGAGAGAAAGTGGCTGAGCGCAACAACGAGCAGTCAACCGGAGGAGAAAAGACCCAATCAAACTGTCACTATCGAGCGCTCAGACGGAAGCGAAAAAGTTTTAAAAATCATCGTAAAAATGAAGGCAGCCCCTTGAGATGGGAGTCGATTTCAGGTCTGTTCCTGTCAATCGGTGTCATGGGGACACAATAGGACAACTGGTCCCAAATATCAAACTAAAGAACCCATGAAACAAATTAACTCTGAAAGGACTACCAAGGGAATCGATCCCTGCTGGTAGGTCGGACTTTCCGAGTCGCTTACAAGCAGCATGTCGAGTCTTGCCTCTGACAGTAGTCGACCGAGACTGGACCCAGCCTCGCTGGGCAATCAAATGGTTCGCACCATTGGGGCATCGGAATGACCGATGATGACCGAGTGGCCACAACCGACTGGGAAGAACACCTGATCCACGGTTCCAGGACGTTTTTGATGGCTCCCTAGGCAGGTAGTCGGGGGGGACCCAATTTCCTTTAGCTTAGACCCCAGGTGGCCCCTAGAAGATTAAAGGCCAGACGACGTCTTCCCTTTGCATTAAAAGCCAAAAATAGAGGAACAATTGAATTAAATTATGACCAAGGGGGTTTTGGAACCTGTTGACCATGCTAAATGGGAGACGCCATTTGTAACACCGGTTAAAGCTGACAGTCGGTACACATCTGCGGGAGACTACAAGGTACCCTGAACCTACGCATTGCAAACAAGCGATACCCCGCGTGCCAGTCGTACAACATTTGTACACTCACTCGGGGAGGAAACATTTTTTGCTAAGCTAGATCTAGCAAAGTTTACCAACAGCTTCTAGTAGACCCTTATATGGCCGAGGCACAGCAATAGTGACTCAAAAGGGGCATTCAAGTAACAGACTTCAGTTTGAGTTGAGTGTTGCCCCAGCATTTTCCAAGTCCCTCACGGAACGCCCTATTAAATGGAATAAAAAGGGTCGTACCATATTTTGGATACGTTCCTGATTTCCAGCTAAAGATACGACCACTAGAAAAAAGACTAAGAAATGTAATAACAAAATTTAGGAATCCGGTCTGAAAGTTAAAAAAGAAAATGCTGCTTAATGACTGATCATGTCGAATTTTTCTGGGCTACTTAATTGACGGAGAGGGTATTACACCCTACTGAAAAAAAATCCAAAGCCATTAAAGACGACACCACAGCAAAAAACAAAACAGAATTTGCAGGGCATTTTGGTCTAATTAAATTTCTGTACGTATTCCCTCCCCCACAAAAGCAAACAATAGCGGAACATTACACACGTTTGCTGATAAGAAACTAATTGGAATTTGGTCATAGGAGAGCAAAATAGGCATTCAGGAAAATAAAAAAATTTATTAAACATCAAACACTTTCTCATCCACGTTTTGTAACCACACTTCATTGACGGTAACTGCGACGCCTCACTGTTTGGAGTCGTAGGTTCCATTTGAGCCACCAATTGCCAGATGGGACGAGAGGGCACCCGCGCCTATTACTCAAAGGGACTCTGTCTAAACAGACGTAACTAAGCACTAGACAGAGACCCCTTGGCCAATCGCTTGCTGGAGTGAAATGTTTTCCGAATACCTTTATGGGAAGAACATTTTTGATTGTAACGGACCATAAACGTTGCTCAGAATCTCTGGTTGGGCGAAACAAGCCTACACCGAACATTTTTCCCCGCAGATGACTAGATGGTCGCAGAATTCCTATTGCAGCATACTCTTACACATTGACACATCGACCTGGGAAGCAAATCTCCCATGCGACGCATTAGCAGAGCACGTTGCCGACACGGAAGGAAGACCGCACCAACAATGCCCCCTGCAAATGAAACATGCCCCGAACTACCAATTATCTGCAAACGAGTCCAGAAGCCACCGCAAAGACCCAGTGATTGCCCGCTATATTAACTTGGGTAGGTAAGGCTGGCCGGAAAACCAAAAAACTGAAACTTTAAACCTTTCCGGACCAGACAACCGAACTCTCAATTCAAAAGGGTTTTTTTATTGTGGAGGTGATCAGGTAGTTATCCCTCCTAAACTACAGAGTAGCGAGTGTTTGGGTATGCTTCACGAAGGCCACCCTGTATCGTAAAAATGAAAAGCCTTGCTAGAAGCTTATGTCTGGTGGCCTGGTTTAGATAAAGATATCGATATTTGGCGTTGCACTTGCATAAATTCAGAAAACCAGGCCTTCCCCCACAAGCACCCATAAGGGACTGGGGCCCACGAGGCCCGGTACTCGGATCCACATTGATTTCGTGCGGTCCTACTGGGGGCATACCTTTTTTAATTGTCGTAGATGCATACTCAAATTGGGTGGAGGTTGTAGTAATGTCATCTACTTTGACAACCGAGGCATCATCAAACAACTAACAAAGTTTTATGCAACCCATGGATTGCCAGACGTCCTAGTGTCCGACAATGAGGCCACAATTGATGGCCATCCAATTGAAACATTACCTAGGCCCTCCCTAGGTATAGCCCATGCAGCTGACCGCGCGGGACCCGGTAGCAATGGTAGGGCGGAGAGATGGTCGATTTACCAAGAGGTGGTTTAGAGAAAATGGACCTTGGGGATGTCAGGATAAAAATCAACCATCTACTTCACCCTTCCAACATTATCCACACCCAGCACTGTACCAACAAAAGCCCAGCGGAAATTATTTAATGGGAAGAAACTTAGGTCGCAATTAGAAGGATTGCACCCAATTACAAATTGAAGACCCGCCCGACTCCTCAGCCGTTGCGAACATGAAATTGGTGGACCTAGTCTACGCAAAAAATTATTTACCGGGGACCCCCTGTGGCTTCCGCCCAATCACACAACTCACAGCCCCGGTCCTACCGACTTTACCGTAGAATGGAAGCCGCACATTAGACCAGTTTCGTTCCCGAAACATTGAAAGAAATACAAACGCACAACCACAAAAAAAAAATCACGAACAAAACCAAAGAGGGGCCGGGTGAACAATACAAGAAATAATTAAGAACTTTTAAAAATACCCAGAACATCTAACCAATTCAAAAAGAGCAAAAAGGAAACTTTATGGTTAGATGGAACTTGCGAAAATAATCCAGAGAAGGGCCAGTCAAGCCAGGCTCGACCTGCCCGGAGAAACAGGGCAGTGCGGGCAAACCACCGGCCTGAGAAACTCAAACGGTAGCAAAATGGCCCACTCACCCTTCCAGGCGGTTCCATGGAAAGAGCTTGGAGAGACAGCAACCCATCCGAACCTGGTTGAAATCTCCAGCGAAAATGAACCGCGCAAGCCAGTAGACATCAGAAGAAGCCCCACTACGCTGCGCGACTACGTCACCACGTAGGACTAACCAAGGGAGAGGGGTGTTCTGTTGTTAAATAGTTATACTCCAAATTCTCGATTAGCTGATTGGCTAGAAAAAGGCCCGCATAGGATTGTTTCACTGGAACCAATCCAAAAGAGCTGCCAAAAGGCGGCCAAACCAAGGTAACCGTCATTGTCTATAAGCGGCAGGCAAGCCGTTATATAAAGGCTGCCGCGGCAAGAGCCAAACTGTTCCGTTTTCACTTAACTGTGGAAATAAAGACTTTTACTGTTGGAACCCGGTCTACCTTGCGTTTTTCCGGACGGAACAAAGGGCTTTAAAGGTGACAACCAGCACCTTGAATTGCACCCGGAAGCAAATCAGCAACCAATGCAGCTCCGAAGGAGAGGTGATATATGTGCACACCGGGGTCTGCACAAAAACATGTGGGCTGCTGCATTTTGCACCAACTGGATCTTCCAGATGCTCTTCAAGGGCAGCCCCATGTAGAGCATGTTGCAATAGTCAAGACTGGAAGGGACTGCTATGGCATGAGTGACTGTGAGTAGGAACCATTGGTCCAGGAATAGGTGTAACTGGTGCACAACCTGCATGTGCGCAAAGCCCTCCTGGCCATGACCACTACCTGTTCTTTGAGCAGGAGTCGTGAGCCCAGGAAAACCCCTAGATTATGCACAGGGTCTGTTTGGGTGCCACTCCATCCAAGGCCATAGGTGGAAATTCTTCCTGAGTCAACATGCATTATTGACATGCATTTGATTGCCCTATCCAGCTACTAGGAAGTTGATGGAGAAAAACCTGTTCAGATCAGAGAAGATGCCACTATCATTGATTTACTCTATTACAGTTACCATATTTGAGTGCAGAAATCCAGCTGAACACAACATAATAGCCAACAAATGCAACTCAAATATATAGTAAACACAGGGAAAAAGTCCAATCCTTAATTCTGCTTGGTTTTAATTCTGGGTCATCCACTTTGGATTCAAATTACATCGCTGAGAGGTTTCAGTTAAGATAATATTGAGTTTTGACAGAAAAGTGGCTCCTTAACTCTGTTGTAAAATAAGCAATTCCTTCTTATAATAGAAAAAAGCTAGATGAGAAACCAACTCACTGGCTGGATTTTCACTATTTGCAAAATCATGATTTGCAGTTTATTGAATATATAGTTTTGAAATCACAATGTCTGGGTACATGAAAATAAACATTTTGGTTTAGTGTAATGTGAAAAAACCAGTTATAATAACCAGTTAATATAAAGCAAAAACAAAATTTATGATTTGGTGAAATATATAGCACACAACAATTTTTCTGTTTTGTTTTTTCATTTATTAGGAAGCACAGTAAAACAATTACTATCGGCTAATGGCATTTCAAGGCTTGCCCACCTCATTCTTCCTGTTGCTTGATAAGAAAAAAGGCCAGCTGGCTTTTGAAACTGCCTTGCAGAGATATTTTCTCTCTCTCTGCACTCAAGATTACAGCTTCGGTGACTGTAATTTTGGTGAATGCATGTGTTTGCAAAGTATGATGTTAATTTAACCTGCATGCATACATGGTTAGTTTTAATTACCTTAATTTCATTCTTCTTTAGGGGCAAAAAAAGGACTACTGGTTGGCACCCTGGTACAGGTGTTCAGTCTCTATTCTTGTTCTGACCCAAACCCCTTTCTAATAAGACAAACAATAACTAAAGGGAACAGAAATCTTTTAATGAGTCTTACGAATCCCTGGTTAAAAGGCTACTGCAAATTAATTAACTTTGATAAGCACAAACCTTGCCAAAACTGTATGAGACTGCCAAGAATCACAGATAAGAAATATTTCTCAACACAAGAGTCTTCAAATACCAATTTAAGATACTGCAATGTCCATGAGGCTGAGTTTCAAAACGTCTTTGCTTCCTGCTTCACAGCTGGCTTTTATCTTCTTGAAAGAGGGGCCATTACCTTGCAGCCTTACTCCCGAGTTGCCTGCGCTGTTGAAGTTGCTCTTTCCTCTGAGCAATCCTGTGCGCATCCGCACTTGGCACAGGATCCTTGGGAACCTCCTCATCGCTGCTGCCAGCCCCCACAATCTCTGAAGGCAGCAGTCCAGTCCCTAATGGTCCTGGCCCCTCATCTTAAGGCCCTGTCACACTGCCCAATGGATGCAAAACGTTAGTAAAAAGGACACAACGGAACGAGCAAAATGTTTCCACCATTCCGTTGTTATCCACTTCTCAAAAGGGCAAAAATTTGCATAACCGGAGCGCATAAACACGGAAAGGAACAGACGCGGGGAGGCACGCAAGGGCGGATGGAAAGTGGATGGGAACGGAAGCCCAGTCGGAGGACAGCGGATGGGATGCGATGGCACATTCCGCTAGGGTCTTCTGGGGATCTCAGCAAAGCGGAACGCAAACGGATACAGCGGTTAATAAATGCACAGCGCATGCACAGCGATGAATGCGGTGCCAGAGCAGAAGCCTAGCCGGATGCAACGTCGGAAAGCCTAAGTCGGATGCCTTGCGTTAATTGGCACCATGCCGGGGGGGATTATTGCATCAAGCCCCGCGAGATATAAAGGGAAGCAGCTCGACACATGGCCAGCATTCAGAGGAAAAGACCTCTGCCGATAATAATCGAGTCCCTTGCTTGCCCTGCCTGCATGCCTGCCTGCAAGCCTTGACTGCAAGCCTTCCTGCCAGCCTGCTGCCAGTCCCTTGCTGCGCAGCCTGCATCCAGCCTCCTGGCAGCCTCCCTGCCAGGCCCTTGTCTGCCTGCCCTGCCTGCAGCTTGCTGGCAGCCTGCTTCCAGCGCTCCCTGCCAGCCAGTCTCCTGCCGCCTTGGTGCCAGCCTTCCTGCCAGGCTTCCTGCCACCTTCCTGCCAGCCTTGGTGGCTGCCTGCTGCAGCCTTTGGTGGCCTGCCTACCTGCAAGCCTTTGTGCAGCCCTTGGTGCCAAGGCTTGTGCCAAGGCTTCCTGCAGCCTCTTGGTGCCTGCCAGCCTCCCTGCACAGCCGTCCCTGCCAGCCAGCAAACCCCACAACCATGGGGAAGAAGCGAAAGCCTCAAGCAACGCTGCGCCATCCCTGGAGGGCAGCACCCGCGGACTTGCGCTGGGCAACTTCTCTCTTTGTGAGTCGCTAAGCTGCTGGCGTGGCTCTCGCACCGCTGAACTGCTCCTGCTGGTGCTTGGCGTGCACCTCTGAAAGTTCTCCTGGTCTGTCCTCGTGTCCTGCTTGCTGTGTGCCTACTGCTGCCTCCATGCTGCTCAGGTCGTCCTTCTCGGCGAGTGTTACTTTGTCCTGCTGCTTTGTGGGTGTGCTCTGCGTGCTGATAATCCTGCTCTGCGCGTATTGATGATATGATGATCCTGCTGCTTGCTGGTGGTGTGAGGAGCAGCCCCTACAACCTGGAGCCCCTCTGAATGAGAGGCCATCTGTCCTGCCAAAGGAGGAAGAGGCAGTATGCGACAACGGGGAGAGGAGGCAATACTATTATTGAGGAGGAAAACACGAGGATGAGGTGCTGGAGTGCGCTGAGACAAGAATGACTATCTGTGGCAGAAGGGGACACCGGCTGTTAGGGAACACCAAAAGGAAGCAGGCTCTTGGAGAGAGAAGGCGGAGAGTATGGGCTACACTGCGGAGGGGCTCCTCGAGCTGGTGGAAGTCACATGCACACCTGTAGGGAAGCTGCCCAACCGGAAGAAATCTGGCCAGGCCACGTTAAGCTGACGGTTACAGAAAGATGCTAACGGTCATGGCCAGGTGCAGCTTCCTGGAGGGAGATCCACACCACGAGGAGCACCGGAGCCCCTCACTACACCTCTTCATCTCCGGCAGCCAGCTGAAGAGCCAGTCCTCTTCCGGCCGAGAGTCATCCCTGTCTCCAGGCAAGGTTTCTGTGGCATGATGCCACAGCGGAAGAACCCGCGGGACTAAGTGTTTGTAAACCGTTGTGGAGCGCGTGGAGGACTTCCCTGGTGCGGTGGGAAAGGAGACGGCGCGGTCCAACCACAGCCGCTACCTGCATCCACCCCCCCCAGCCTCCACCTCCACAGAAAGGCAGAGAGCCAGAAAGCAGGAGGGAGCAAGCCACAACGGTCCAGCTGAGATCAGGGACACCATCCGCCACCAGCATAATCTCCTCTCTCAGCTGGTCCACACCGACTTCTCATCCTCCAACCACAAGCCCTTTCCCTCACCTATGTGAACCAACCCTCAAGAACTGGGAGAACTCCAGTAGCCAGGTGGTGAAGGACGGGATCACTGAGCTGCTTCAACAACCCTCTAGATCCAGAGGAACTGCTCCCCACCCAGTCCAGGTCTGCTCCTCCACCCCAGGTGATGTCCCTTCCGCATACCAAGGCTTCCCACAGCCCCCTCACCTACCAGGGCTGACGGCTACCGGAGAGTCCAGCAGCAGAAGGCAAGCACAGCCCTTCCCAGTCAGGCACAGAAGTCATCAAAGGCGACACGCGTGTGCCACCGGTCCACTGTATGCCACCAATGCCACCCCACGAGCACAATGATGCCACCGATGACAGCGATGCCAACCTCACGCCACCGATTAGGCCGACACCCCATCGCCATCTTCACCCAGCTGCAGACCAGACAGCACGCACTCATACTCCTCCTGTCGCCTCCACCCACAGCCACAAGCCCAGGCCTCAGTTACATACTGTCCTCAGTACTTGGGCTGACACCCCATGGCATGGAGGAAAGGACCTCTCAAGCATCAACAGGTCTGAGCCACCTGTCCAAATAGCTCTCTCAACACACCGTCAACTGTTTGGTTTCCTCTTTGGGGGGGGCCCCCAGGTGGGCCAAACGCCCCCAAGTGGTGGTGCTTTGGATGGACAGCACTTCCAGCAGCAGCCCCTCCCACGCACCTGGACCCTTTCCCCGGGAGACTGGGCACCTCCGAGTGACCACAAGAGGAGTTCCATGAGACTGAGCTGGCTGGCTACCTGTGGACTTTATTTGAACACATTGACTTGGGTCATTTTTCCTTTTACAGCTTGTTGCTTCAACTAATCTATCTTGATTCACACAAGCTTGCTTCATTTCATTTTTTTAAATAAAGTCTTGGTGGAAACTTTAGAAAATGGATTGAGCCTTTGCATGCTTGTGGGATGGGTTAAGATAGCAAGTGGAATACGGCAGGATACCCTGTGGCAGATGAGCAGGGATACCTTGGCGATGGGTAATAGCTGTGGGCGAATAGATAAAACCTCCAGTGGAAGCATAGTCCACACTCGCAGGTGCCACACCTATGCGCCTTTATTATCAAGTAACAATGTAATCATTCATCCACACATTTCAAACACATAACACAACTTCTTTATTAAATGCCCTGAATCATTGTAGCCCACCCAAACATACATGGCCAATCTCATCAGTGTGATGAGGACAGGGCTGAAGGAAGCAGTCCATGAATTTCTATCAATCCTGTCTTGTCACTCCACCGCTCCAGCTGGGGATGTTGCACCACGTGTTTCAGGAGGTTGCGCATGCTTCTTCCCTTCACAGGAGGCTCTGTTGGGGCCTTGCACATCCTCAGTGTATATCAGGTTTCGGCGCCTTGCCTCCATTCTCCAGGCTCATTGTCCCCATTCCCTTGTTGGAAGGTCCACGAGAGCCTGTTCTTGCAGGACTGGGTAACGGGATAGTGCGCAATGTAGATTGTGCAGGTATGCAGCAAGCTTCCACGATCCTCCTCAACGGTCTCTGGCGAGATGCTGCATGGTGGTGAGAAGTACCTTGGAACCTGTTTGGCCAGGATGCCAAAGGCGTTCTCCACACCCACCTTGCCCTGACAGCCTGTAGTGAAGATCTCTCTTCAACGGTGAGGGCATCTGGAGGTTGTAGGGCTTCATGAAGGTAGTTCTGAGGGAGAAGGCGTCATCCCCACGCATTGAAGTAGGGCACATCTTGCGTTGTCAGTTGGGCAGGGGGCCTGGATCTGGAAGCCCACGATGAGGATTGCATTCCAAGCCCCTCCTTGAAGGTCGACTGGCAGTTGTAATACCTGGGCCATCTGAAACATGAAGCCATTGCCTGAAGCATCGATGTACATGAACTGTAGTGCAGCAATCGACCATGGCGAAGAGGAGATGCTGAAGAAGCCCCTTGTAGTTGAAAATAAGTGACCCTGTACTCTGGCTGGCACTTAGCAGGCCAACTTGCTTGCACCTATGTGCTTCTCAACGGTTGGGAAGTTCCACCCATGATACACGCTTTTGCAAAACTTTCTTCCATTCCTTCCTTCATAGTGGAGGGGCACTGGAGGAAGCTCCTCACAGTATTCTTCGCATGATGCTGCACCACTTCTCTGACCACAAGCTGATGGTGTTGTGTGGCACCCTCCAGTCTGTACTGCAATGCTCTGTAGTGGTCCCTGAGGCCAGGTTGGCGCAGAAGTGAGTGGCCACTTTGAGCGCCAGGTTCCAGGCTGGGCCCCGGAAGTTTGGTGTTTGCCTTGGTCAACCCTGGGTGTCAGCCGCCTGCAGAAACTTCGTCCAAAACGTGGCTGGATGGCATCCTCAGAAGTTCTGGAATGCACGAGTGTCTTCGTTCCTGAGCTCCACCATCAACTTGTTGTACATGTTCCGTACTCTGCTCTTCTCCCGATAACATCTTGAAGCCAGACACTTCTTGCGCCTCCTTTTTCTTCCCAGTAGTATGAGTTCACCAGAGCCTGTAGATGGCTTCGCCACGTTGCAGAAGGATGGTTGGCTGGCCAAAAGGACTGTGTTGCGATCCAACGTTGACATTGACTGGATGCTGTGGAAGAGCAAAGAGTCAGATATAAGCTGCAGAGGTGTGCACAGCTGGCTGCTGGTCTGAAAAGTGAGATGCAGGTGAGTTGCTCCCCACTTTTTTATAGGGCAGTATAGTGGTGCCTGTCCTAGCATCTAGCATCTCTTAGGCATCCTCGAGACATCCTTAATATCCGAGATAGGGTCTCCTCTGAGAACGTTTTTTCCGTTTTAAAAATGCTTTGTTTCTCTGCTGCAGCATCCGCTAGGGCAAACCGGTTCTGCATCGTTTTTGCATCCGATTCCGCTTCCTCCCTGCGTCCGAGTGGAGTGCGAGTTGCGGCGGTAATGCGCAGCGGGAATCTAGCGGATATAGCGGAGCGTAACAGATGCAGAACGATGCCTAGCGGAATAGTTGGAGCAGATGCAAGAAGCGGACGGAATTGGATACAATTTCCGCCAAAGTTTGAGCAGCTGCAAAACTTTTGAAGGCGATAGATAACGTCCATATACTGGAATGCGGACGGATTAGAGAGGAGAAAGCAAAACGGAGGCAGTGAGTCAGAACGGATACATCGTGTTAAACCAATGGATGGCAAGCTTTTTTGTCCGTGTGCAGTGTGACAGGGGCTTTAGTCCTTGCTTTGCTCAGCCATCCGCACCTGCTGCCGGCTAACCACAACAATTCATGGCTGTCTTCAGTCATCATCAGTCCCTTAGGGAAAAGTCATTTACAGAAATGGATTCAAGCTTCAAGTGGTGGGTTCAATTGGGCCAATGTGAGCTCTGCCCCTTTGCATCATGAAAGGGGAAAGGGATTCAATCCTGCCTAATTTTACGTATCTGGGTTAAAGAGAAAAACTCTCATGACATATCCTGCTCTTTGTCTTCAGCACACACTTCTGACTGTTCCTTCATATGTCTTCCAGGAACAAAGCAAAACTTCAGCAGTGTAACTTCATCTAGATCAATTTTTTACAGCTAGTCATTTTACTTTCTCCATCCCAGTCTTCCTTTCCAGTTTTTCTGATAAGCAAGAACCTTCTTTGAATGCAGGTGTGTGTGTGTATGTGTGTGTGTGTGTGTGTGTGTGTGTGATAAAGGTTAGAAGGCAGCTACAACCATGCCACTGACCATCCATTTAATTGATTAATTCAATTCATACTTGCACTGAGTTCAAAATATATTTTGTTTACCAATTAAAAAATATATTTTCCAGCGATGGAAATTAATTTCAATGTGGCCATAATCTCTGCTTTCACTTATAGTATACAAACTCTTCTAGAATGCTCTCCCACCCAAAAAACTGATGCCTGATTTCCTTTCTTCATTTATTTATTCCTACATTGCTTTCTTAGTTTAAGGTTAGAGATGAAAGGCTTTAAAGTAGCAATGGCAATAGCACTTAGACTTATATATCACTTTATGGTGCTTTACAGCTATCTCTAAGAAGTTTACAGAGTCAGCATATTGCCCCCAACAATCTGGGTCCTCATTTTACCCACCTCAGAAGGATAGAAGGCTGAGTCAACCTTGAGCCTGGTGAGATTCAAACTGCCAAATTGCAGGCAGCCAGCAGTCAGCAGAAGTAGCCTGAAGTACTGCACTCTAACCACTGCGCCACCACAGCTCAATGTCTGCAGATTTTGTGCTTATATACAAAATGCTGCTCTTGATCCATTCCAATTAGAAAATTCTTATGTATGCTTCTTCTATACATTTAATGAAATATTCATAAGAATATTTTGTAGGCATAGTTTATTAGCATGCACACTCGGTAATTCTGAAGTCTAGATTTCCTAAGTTTGTCAAGATCGAGAAACACCAGATACACCAGAGGGTTTAAATATAAACCCTCTAGAGTGTCAGGATTTCAGCAATTACCCCCATTTAAATCATGAGGGTTGAGCCAAACTTCCAGAACTTTAAAAGGATTTATTGGGAGTTAAAATGTCCAGCACTGCCTGGGTGTAGCCGACTCTGAGACACATAATTCATTGTCACCCTTGACCCTGGTTTTCCCCTACCCCCTGGGTGTATCATAATTCATATTCTCCGATGGGATACATCCATAGCCAAGAGTCATCAATCATGCTATCCAGTTAGAATTTTGCACAGCAGAAACTTCAGTCACCTAGTTACTATCTTTGAAAACATTTATGGAATACAGTTTTGATTTGCAAGCTGCTACACTGCTCTCCCCTCCCTTTCTGTTGGTAACTTTAAAAAGACCATAGAAATATTTTATGAGTTGACATAGAGGGGTTAGGCTTGCATCATGACATTTGGCAGCTTTCGATAAACAAAAACACGTGGCACTTAAACTTATATACCACTTCACAGTGTTTTACAGCCCTCTCTAAGTGGTTTACAGAGTCAGCAGATTGCCCCCTATAATCTGGGTCTACATTTTACCAAACTCGGAAAGGTGCAGTCAACTTTGAACCTTTGAAAATCAAACTGCTGACAATTGGCAGAATTAGCCTGCAATACTGCATTCTAACTACTGCACCACCACAGCTCTTAACGACAGGCACACACACCTGCAGATGCCACTAGATATGCAAACTGATAATCAAAGCCCTGTGCTTATGGTGGAAGTCATATTAAGCAAATTCTATGGATCAGCTGCAGAAAGTATGGTGGAAATGTAAGGCATCTTGCAGAGTTATAACTTACTAAGATTATCAAGGAACTTAGAAAGGTTAAATATTCACCAAGACATAATCCTCAATTTACTGTTGTGACTTTGTTCAAAGTCACAACAGCACTGGAAAAAGTGACTTACGATCAGCTCTCATACCATTGCAGAATTCCCACAGCCACATTCATTCAACAAATTCAGGTGCTTTGCCATTGACATATATTTAAAATGGCTGCAGTCTCCCAGGATAACATGATTTTTATTTGCAACCTTGCCAGCTGGTTTCCAACAAGCAAAGTCAATAGGGGAGGCCAGATTTGCTTAATGACTGCATGATTCACTTAACAATGGCAAAAAAGTTTGTAAAATTAGGCTTGGCTGCCTTGCTTCGCAGGGGAAATTCTGATCCTGTTTAAGTTGAGGGCAAAGCAGTGTGAAGCCGGCTGAGGAATTCTGGGAGTTGAAGTCCACAAGTCTTTAAGTGGCCAATGTTGGAGACCCCTGGGCTAGAATGCTCTGCAGGATTGTGTTTTCTGGTTTTTTTTAATCCTTGATTGCTCTTTCTAGAATGAAAATTTTATCAGAAATGTCAGCTGAAGATTGACCAAGGGCTAATCCAGGCTCCATGAACTGTCTTTATTATATAGCTATCAAATATTGTTATCAAGATACTGGATTTGAACTAGGCAAACACATTACCTTTAGCTAAGGAAATTCATTTGGAAACATGGTCCATCCTTATCTCTCTACAGACGATGGAAAACATGCATTAGAACTGTGTAGCATTTTGGTTTTGAAGACAAACAGGTGCTTCAAAGCATATAGAAATAAGTAGGCAACCTGTCTGCAACTTCTGAAATTTCATTTAGAACTTTTTTAAAAATAAAATCTTTGAAAAAGAGATTTAGAAATGGCAGCTTGGAGAGAAGATGCCTGATCCTGGAAAAGCTGATTTGAGGAGTTCAACATGCACTAGATGCTCCGTTTGGATTTTTTGCATGCTTTAAACCTGCTTCCTTTCAAAACTGAAGATTTGTGCAGACGTTCTAAGTATGTTGCTTTGAGATTCTGATGGAAAAGTTGCTCTTGGTCCCATCTGCTAGAGATTTCCATCTGGTGGGACCCAAGAAAAGAATTCTCCCTCTGTGGTTCCTGTCCTCTGGAATATCATTTCCTTTAACATTAGACTTGTCCTATCCCTGATGGTCTTTTATAAGACATTAAAACTGTGGTTTTGGCATTGACCCTAGAGCCCTGGAAGTATGGCTGAGCCTGTTTTTTTAGTCAATTTGAGTGTGAGATGTTGAATGTTCTTTGTAATTATTCTATGTTATAGGTATTTTTTTTAAAATGTGGGTAGCTTTATTGTGTTTTTAATAGTTAGCCATCCATATATATGAAATGGGTGGCCATATAAATATGCCATATAAATAAATATACATCTTCTTGATTATGGAATATAATTCTATTGAATAACTCCAGTGAGCAATAATCATAAGAGAAAGAAACGCGAACCAGTACTGAATCCATCGTCTAGATTGTGATATAACTATGGAACAACTAGTGTCAGCCTTCAAGATTTCTTTCCTTTGATTTGCATCTTCAGCTGTCATAAGTAACAGAGGCAGGGGGAAGGAGGGGTGAAATAGTAAGGGAAGTGAGCTGAGGTTTGAGAGAAAAAAAAACTATAAGTTGGGGAGGGGAAAGTTTATGCTTCTTTCCTATGCTATGCGCAAGCGCACTTCTTTATCAAAATAGGCCAAGGTCAATGGACAAATGCCTCATCACTACCTGAAGATGCTCACATGACATTATATGCAACTTTAATTGGATGGACAGTTTGAATTATTGTAGGTGGGAACGTTGCCATCACTTTGTATATGTGATTTACACGCTCAATTTCTCAGATTCAGAATTCCTTTGATACTACCACTTGATTTCCAGGAAAAGATATATTTTCTCTAATTAGTGGAGTCTAAGTGTTTCTTTCTTGAGTTTTTGAATGGAGCACCAGCTGACAACTAAGCAACAACTTCCACTCTCTTTCCACTAGAGAGCTGGATGCCTCTGTTGACTTTCTGGAAAGCCATGAAGATCTGGTCCTTCTGCTAGGCATTAGGACCAGGATATTAGTAGAGCTAAATATGTGTGTTTGGTGTTGTGAGTTGATCATGAGATCTTTTGGTTAACTTATTTGTTTGTATCCTGCCTTTATTATTTTTACAAATAACTCAAGGCACAAAACATATCCAGCAAATCCAAAGGTGTTATTGGAGGCAACTGGACTTTCTTGTTTTTTCTTTTGAAAATGTTTCACTTCTCATCCAAGAAGCTTCTTCAGCTTTGACAGGATAGTGGGGAATAGTTGCCTCTGGAAAAAGCACCTTTGGGACAACCATGACCTGGACGAATGAGAATCTCTACAGACTTATATCCAGCAAACCTTCTTCTTATTTTCCCAACAGCAACAACCCTGTGAGGTGAGTTGGGCTGAAAGAGAGTGACTGGCCCAAGACCACCTAGCTGACTTTCATGGCTAAGGAGGGACTAGAACTCAAGGTCTCCTGCTTTCTAGCCTTAATTATTATCATTTTAATTGTATTTTGTTTTCTTTTACATTGCTTTGTAAAAAGTTCTCTGTGTAGTATTTCCTAGACACCCAAAGTTCCTTATTTAAGGTGGGCAACATATGTTTTTTTTTCTTTTTGTTGATTTGGGGTGGAGTCAGGGCAATTCAGTAGAGCTGAGGGTTTACTGGCCAGATGCTCTTCCTGACACCTCCATTGAGTTTGCAGCAGCTATTTTATCTTTATGCCCTGAGAGAGAAATATCTGTTGCTGCCTAGGAGTGAACTCTCAACCTTCCAAATGGGAGACAAGTGTCTTCACTTCTTGGCCACCATGCCGCTCATGGGTAGCACATAACATTTTCTAAATAAATAAATGTACAGGAAGAACACAGTAAAAACCTGGGAATGTGCAGAAAATAATACTCACATGGAAACAACTCAATTAGGCCTTTGTGACTACAGACTATTTATGAAGAAAGCATCAAAATCTTCCTGTCTTTGGACCAAACCCAGCATATATTGTGTGATATTTACAGAATGTCATTACTTTCTTCCATGGCTCCTCACACCTTTGGAAACTGCTATGTTGCTATTTAAAAGAGCATGACTCCTTTCAAAATTCAAACAACAGGAGCTCATTGGCTATGAGCAAAGTCTTAGAGAACTCAAGGAAGTTTTATTGTGCTACCTTGTAAATCTCAATATTACTTTTTAACATTTGTACAGTGTTACCCTTTGAATTCCCCAAACTTCTGAAAAAGCTTGTTTGTGGTTTGATGGTCCTCTGAATATGCAGATTTATAAAGCTACATATCTGTGGGTAAGAACGTCCAAACAAGAGTCTGAGGGAATGCTAAAGATGGATTTCTATTTATAATATTTATAATATTCTTCCCTTTATTGAAATAGATATTAAATGGAGAATTTTAACAAAAGGAAAATAACAAGTAGTATGAACTCAAATCAGCAGTAACGTTCTTCACATATTCAAAGCTCTCAGAAGACATATATAAAATACCAACAAACTAGACCAAGTAAAATTATAGGACATTTTGGTTCATAATTGGTTACCTCTTATGAACTTATTGGGTTTCCAAAAGTTGCTGTTCAGTCTCACAAGGGTTGTGGAAAATGCTGAAAGTTTTTCTGACAGCAATATTTGAAAGGTTTCCTTTTTCTGCTTTATGGTAATATATCAGCATCACAGCAGGCTGTGGTATAGTTAATTATATTAGCAGAGCAAGCCATAGGCGGCCAGCTTCATGTAATATACAAATAAACTATGTTTAATAGACCAACATTTGCAATTTGCAAGTTGGTAGGTCACATAAATTGATTAAATGAATGTATTCACCTAAGTCATACTAAGTCAAAACTAAACAACCATACTTTATTGAAATATATACATCCCAGTTTATAGATTAACACAATCCTGATCCCATTTGCTTATGTTTTATGTAGCAAACCATGTTTAAAAAATTGTACTTTAAGATGATGGGGGAATTCAGTCTTCTGACCACAGTGATTCCCTGGTAGTACTTAGAACTTAAAATAGGTTTGTTGTCACTTTAAATGCACACTAACTGGCATACTTTAAAATGAAATTTCATTGCATACTGCTCTCAAAGAGTCTTCACCTCCAATGTACACTACATAAACATGATAAATACCCACATATATTATATGACATAGAGAAACAGTCTAGTTTGGATGTATACATGTACTTGGTGAGAAAAATGAATCTTGCGAGTTTACCAAACAGATAGCATAAGGAACAAAGACAGTTACAGAATCTGGTAGTCCTGCTAGAAATATTTTGAAACCTGCTCCCTTGAGAGAGCAACACAAACAGACCATAAAGTGGAAGTGTAGGGTCTCTAAGAATGTTCTGAGCTCTAAGCACATAGTGCTTATAAGCAGCATCCTGAATAATGGGAAGCGAGCTTCCTATAATCTTCTCAGCTGTCCTTATCACTCTCTGTAAAGACTTTCTCTCTGAGGCCCTGCTGCCACCAAACCAAACAGTGATGCAGTTTGTTAAAATGCTCTCAATCATGCCTCTGTAAAAAAAGGCCAGGATGGAAGGAGAAAGATGTGCTCTCCTCATCCGATGATTCAGGAAATGCAGACACTGGCTTGCACGCTTCACTAAGGATGATTCTGATTGTTAGTTATCTGCACCCCAACATGCTTAATACTGTAGACCACCTCTACAGCGGCATCCTTGATACTAAGTGCAGCCCTGCCAACTCTCACGGTTCTGCCGTGAGTCTCACGATTTTTTATCATTTCTCACGGTCTCACGACAAGGCTCCTCAATCTCACGCCGAATTTAAAATGCTTTTTTTTTTTTTCAAATTTGGGGGTCGGCTTATATGCGAGATCGGCTTATATGCGAGTATATACGGTAATCATTTTTCTTCATGTCTGTCCGTCATTTTGAAAGGGGAGTAGGCCCTGGGAACGAGGCTAGTTTCCCAGTAGTCTTTGTAAGTTCAGCGCGGGAAAGCGATCGCAATCGTATAAACATGGCGAAAAGAGGTGGTGATTTTTCAATAGAAGAAAGAAAGCTGCATCTTCTTACAACAGGGAACACAAATAAAACATTTAAATAAACTGTTAATGACTTTCCTCGATGGAAAAGGGGTTTGTTTAATCTTGATCGGGAAAAAAATAGAATCTCACTATTTTTTATAGAATCTCCAGATTTTTTTTCATGGGTCTCCAGATTTTCCTTTATCAGGGGTTGGCAGGTCTGTGAGTGGAGTATGACTATGTTGGCTCTTTCTAAAATTGACTAGGTAGCAACTGAAAGAGTTCTTCCTAGCATCAGAAATTCATCCTATAAAACTGGTTGGTATGTTTTGATTTATTTTCAGGTATAAGTATTGTAAAGCATATTCCCACTCAGCTTTTCTAGTTTAATTGCTAATGGCATCTAAACCTTATCAGTTATAATTCAGGATGCATGGCAGCTGCTCGATAGGTTCAATACATAGAATTTATTTTTAGCAAGTGCTGGTGCTATAAAGAGAGTTCTGCAGTAGCTTTTTAACATATGGACTTTGAATCTTTCCTCCAAAGTCTTTCCTCCAAAGACCAAATACAAGCAATAATCCATTTTGTTTTTAATTAAGTAGCTTTAAGCCTGCTTAATTTAGTATGTAGATGTAGTTGTGAATCCCATGTCAGGAGTCCTTTATTAGCAGAATTAAAACAGAATTAAATGCCATCTTGTTAAACCGCCCATCCAATTTCACAGGATAATAAAAGAAGGATCTCTTTGGAGGTTTGGGATCACGATTTTAATGATCCCACAGTTCAGAAATCAGAAATGCATAGATAATTGCAGCCTAAATGGTATTCAATTGTAATTAAGGTTAATTACAAAGAATGGCAGTGCATATCTTCTGGGAAAGTTCACTAATATTTTAATATATAAAATGAACTTGTTCTATGAAAAGTGAAGGATGTATTATTTTGTAGTGTAACTTAGATTTGCCAGAAGGGGAAAAAAGTATGAAATGTATCTGTTAATAAAGAAGTCTTTCCCCCAAAGATTTATTTAATCATGCATTCATTCAATTGATGCCATGTCTTCCATCTGTTGTATACTCAAAGCAGCTTACATAAAATAAAAAACACCCAGAACATATAGGATACATAAAGTTAAAATATAGTAAAGAGATTTTAATATAAATTAGCTGAAGTTAATGCTAAAGGCAATTAGCAATTAAAAGCCTGATAAAAGAAAACCCTTTTTCTTTTTTACAAGTTTTCTAAATGCTGAGTGAATGGTGGGTCAACTGAACTCTCAAAGGGATAGAATGTGCCAGAAAGATAGGCCTCTGATACTAAAAGCACATTTAGAAGAAATTATTCTGGAAAGTTTAATTGTTGTTGTTGAGTCACCAAGTCATGTCTGACTCTTCAATGGACCATGGCATGGCAAGTCTCTGCCTTCCACCATCTCCCAGAGTTTACTCAAATTCATATTTCACTATGTGGAAAGCTTAATACATAATAGCAGAGGTTGTTTTAAGACTCTGATTGAAGAGTATAAGTGGGATCCTTGGTGCTCTCTGCGCTGAGTTGTTTTCTTGCAAACATCTAATTGCCAAACAAGATAATGTCATCAGTGTACATACTCTCTTTTGAAAGGTATGGTCTGCATTTATACCTGGATTACAACTTTCACATCCTTCACCATTGGTCATAGACCATTCTGCAAGGGTGGGCTGCTGGGGGTTCGCAGGGGTTCAGGAGAGCTCCTAGCTAAGATTCTGTGCACTTCAGAGAACCCCCAAATCCTAA
Organism: Laticauda laticaudata; assembly: GCA_004320025.1. Classification (NCBI taxonomy): domain Eukaryota; kingdom Metazoa; phylum Chordata; class Lepidosauria; order Squamata; family Elapidae; genus Laticauda; species Laticauda laticaudata. Next base: position 24,874 of record BHFT01020166.1, on the reverse strand, counting down.
TGCTGGCTGGCCCTGCCCAGCCCAGCCCACACCTCCCCTCCCAGAAGTCCCCATGCAGCTAAGTGCAGGGCGCTAAGTGGATGCAGCGAAGTGCAGGGCACACACGGAGGTTTGGGGAGGCTTAAAAACGGGCCTCCTGGAAGTTCAGGAAGGCCAGTAATGGGCCTGTTTCCAGCTTCTAGAGAGTTTTCAGAGCCCAGGGAGAGCAAAATGCGCCTCCCACTGTCATGGTGTAGGAGGCAGACTAGGCCAATCTCATCATGGCCACACCCATCCAGCAACTAGGCAGAGAACCCATTGCTAAAATTTTTGAAGCCCACCCCTGCCATTCTGGCTTAATTTGGTAGAAGTCAGAACCAATAACAACAGTTGAGGAGCCATCTATTGGCCTCATTGAACTTCATTCAATGAAATGACAGCAATATCCCTACATGGAGCCTCACTAACCATGTAGATGATCCACACAGGCTATTCTGCAGTATGAGATGACCTGATCCATCCTCAACATCTGTTTCAACAGTTTAAAACAACATCTGTAGCTCAAGATGTGACATTCGCAACTTGAATGTAGAAATGATTTGATCAAAGATGAAAATCCTGCATGTACAACAAGATTCTGAGAAGAATCTCCCTGAATTTAGCATCCTTTACATCAGAAGTGGTATTCAGTAGGTTTTGACAAGTTTTGGAGAACCAGTAATGGAAATTTTGAGTAGTTCAGAGAACTGGCAAATACCACCCCTGACTAGAGATTTTACAGTATCCTTCCCCTGCCATGCCCACTAAGCCATGCCCACAGAATCCGTAGTAAATTTTTTTGAATCCCACTGCTTCTTTACATGGGAAAGGCTTTTGAGTGGCATGCCAGAAAACCCTACATTACAAAAACTAAAGAAGAATTCAACGGTATTGTTGCATTTACATTTAACATGATTAGTCCAATTATCAATCATTCTCCTTTGCATTAAAAATTAGAACTTAGATTATTTTCAAAGGCCCCCAGAACCCTGTAAAAGGCTTTCAGAGATTATGAACTTTGGCTATAAAGGGAATAAGTGACTCTGGAGGCCCATAGCTTCCCCACTGATGTTCTGTGGCATTACATTCACATCAAACATCTTTCCTTTTCCCTCCAGTCTTTTAAGCCATTTTCAGTTGTCTTTTATCTGTTGTCTATTATATTTCATCTTGCTAATTTTATAGGTGTCTCTTCTAATCAAGCTGAAACAATACCCCAGTCAAGGAACTATCAAGCAGAAAAACCATATTCTGGCCTAAACTGGCAGGACAAGTTACCTGTATGTAAACAGGGAGCAAACTTCAAATTCATTAGCATTGGTGATATTACTCAGTCAGGTAATAAAATGCTTACAAGCAAACAAACAGGCCCCAGAGAACACCAAGGACTCCAGAGGTAAATCCTGTATGGACTCTCTGATCAGTCGATCTGGAGCAAATCGTTTTGCCTTTGAATCTCGCAGTCTGCTAAAAACCTGTCATGTTTGCCTATAAACTGAAATACGATCTAGATTAAATCCCACCACTCCAGTCACCAGGTACATTTCATACTTTATGCCAAGCAATGGGAATCTCTTGCAGCATGTAATGTAGGTAGTCTTTAACTTAAAATGGCAACTGGGACCGGAATTTCTGTTGCTAAGCAATGTCATAATAAATCATGACTACATTACTTAGTGACAGCAATACCTGCAATCCTGATTTCTATTTTTAACTGAACCCCTTGGTCATTAGGCAAGGCAAATTCCTGCCAACTTCCCACAACCATAGTCAATAGGCCTTTTTTTTTTTTGTCTTACTTCAACGTTCAGAATTCGACGAGTCACCCTCTACCTCGTACCCCCATACCGAGAGGCACCACACCAATTGGGGAGAATGTGAATGAGTAGGAAAGATTTACCAGCAACTTGCAATCTTCCCTGTAGGCTTTCCCATTGATTTTATGGGGAAGCTGGCAGACAAGGATTCAAATGGTGATCACCTGTTCACAGGGTGCTGGGCAAGCAGCATAGGGCAGTGGTGGCTAAACTTTTTGGGCTCCCGTGCCAATAATTGTGCATGTGCTTGCTTCCCTAACCCAGAAGACAATGCGCGCGGGCATCCCAGGCTTCCTGTGTATGCGTGTGCAACCACACAACTCATGCTTCTGCGCATGCATGCATGAGTCACCTGACCCACACTGCGTGCTTCTGTGCATGCGCATGTGACCCGCAGTGTGCTGTATGCTTCTGCGCATGCACAAGTGTCTCCTGCATGCCACCATGCCCTGCACATGTGCACCAGATATCCGACAATCGGCTGGTGGGTGGGCAGCACGCGCGCATGTGCAGTACACCTATTCTGGATGACTGCTCATGTGTCGGCAGTAATGGCTTTGTGTGCCACTTTCGGCACGCATGCCATAGGTTCGCCACCATGGATATAAGGGGTACTGAGACAGCTGGAATTTTGAGGACCAAGTACAATTCCTCTCATCATATCTTCAAATGGTCATAAGTTGAGGACTAGGGTGTAGGCTTGTACAGACTGCAATGAAGCCATTCTGGTGTGATGCTTTGGGTGGTCGAGACATCAGGGGTGGGATTCTACCAGTTTGCACCTATTTGCTAGAACTGGTTGTTAACATTCTAAGCAGTTTGGAGAACTGGCTGTTAGAAGAAATTACTGGCCTAATCCTGTAAGGAAGGCAGGAAGGAAACATTCTGGTGTTGCTTACAGAAACTGCCTCTCCGTTAACCCTTATTACATTCTTGGCAGGACTAGACATTCTGTCTACGGAACTACTCTGGAGTTTTTCCCCCTCCTTTGCTGGTACTTTACTTGTGTGGAGTGACCATTCAAAGTTACAATGACACTGAAAAAAGTGACTTATGACCATTTTTCACAGTTACAACTGTTGCAGCATCCCCACAGTCATGAGAGGCCAGGCGAGGAGATTCATGCCTTGGTGTGAGATGCCCAGCCAATAACATGACCACCAAGCCACACCCACCCAGTCACATGACCACCAAGCCACGCCCACCAACTAAGCCATGCCCACAGAACCAGTTGTTAAAAAATTTGAATCCCACCCCTGAGACACATGTATTTCTGCCTAAATGGGATGAAGCATGAGCTGTCTATCTTGAGGAAACAGCTTCTAGAACTGTTCTAATTCCTTTTAAATGCAGGTTTCCCCACATGCGCTGAACAAAAATCACATAAGCTTAATCAGAATAACAGAATTGGAAGGGATTTAGAAGCCTTCTAGTTCAACCTCCTGCTCAGGCAGGAAACCCTATACCATTTCTGTCAAATGGCTGTCCAATTTCTTCTTAAAAATCTCCAGTGTTAGATCACTTACAATTTTGGGAGGCAAATTGTTCCACTGATTAATTGCTCTAACTGTCAGCCAAGTAAAGGAAGCAGTGTAGCTACTCTGCTGGCAGGAAACTGGGTCCAATAGTACTTCAATGCGTGGCTTCAAAGGGGGGGGGGCTTTCCTTGAACCTTTGGTGAAGCAAAGAGAACTATCCAACATATGTGTGGGCTCTGCTATATAATGCAAAGTATTGATATATTTCAGTCAAGGAGCAATATTTTGAAAGAAAAATGGATCATGTATTAGCTACAGTGGAAATAATTTGTATAATATCACTTTTGAAAGTTTTTATTAAAATATATTTTAGAACTGTAACAGTGTAATACAGAGAAAAATTGGAAGCCTGTATTGGCTTTATAAAAGTGGTGTCCAACTGTGGGAAGCCTCCCCTCCCCCAGAAGAATGAAATATTTTGGAAAATATTAAACAAGGCAGGATAAAATATTTCCCCTAAAGGAGAAATGAAAAAATCTTCAGGGAGGCAGAAACCACCCCCAGTTTCCCTGCCCTCAAGCAGAAACCAAGGAGGCTATCTTTTAGAACTGCAGATTTGGTCATCCATTCAGAAAAACTGGTTCAAGACAGAAACTCAGATAAGCAACAAACAAAAGGTTGGCAAAATTAGATCAAACATCTAGGATTTTCATTTTCCCTTTTGCCTATAGAGTCAGCCATGACCCCTCCATGACCCCCTAGGAATACAGAAGGTATAAAAACTCACCCACTCGAAACTCCATTTGTCAGCTGCCCTGAACAACAAACCCTGGTGAATCTGTTCACCAAAAAAGGACCTTCTTTCCAATTAACTGCCAGCCTCCATTTTGTTTCCAGCGTCTTTCTCCCTGCTTGGAACTGAACCAGATGGATTTTTCTCCCAACACAACTCTGACAATTCATGAACCAAATGGAAGGATATAGATGTCTATCTCATTGAAACTAACTGGGTAGGCTCTAATCAGCTTCCAATGAAAATGTAATTTCATTTGATGATAATCTTAGTGGGGCCATCTCTTTGTGGTGTGGCACATTTAAATAATAAAATGTTTATTGCAGTAAGAAGGGCAAAAGAAAGCACTAATTGGGAAATGGGAGTATCAATTCATTCTTAGAGGTAGCTTTTTTCCTCCCCTTCATGTGCTTCTATTTTCCCTCTTCTCTCTAAATATATCTTCTCTTTTCCAAGTGACCAGCTTCCCAGAAGGATCGTCAACAGACGTCTGAATTGATGTTTTATGCACAGCTTTGACATTGGTTCAAGAGCTTCAGGTGACTATAGAAAATTATAGTTAGAAGTACAGTGAATTTTTACTCTCTGTATAACTTTTCCAATGAGAAGCCTCAGGAAATGGTAACATCTGGCTGCTCTCAGAAGTTAAGCAGGTGTGACCTTGGTTAATATTCAGGTGGGGGACTTCAAGGGAATTTCAGGGATATTCAATAGATCAGGGGTGTCAAACTCACATCATTATGGCAGTATCACATGACGTATTGGGACTTCTTCCCCTTTGTTAAACCGGGTATGGGCATGGCCAGCACGTGACACATCCAGCCTATGGGCCGGGAGTTTGACAGCCCTGCAGTAGATTGAAAAATTGAAAAAAATATCCAGGAAGAAGGCATTTGCAAATCATGTCTGCAATATTGCCAAGAAAATTTCATGCATGCAATCACAGAGGAATGCTGTAAACTACATATTATTGAAGTTTACAACTAGCAAATGAGTTGTATTTATTAAAAAAAAGCATGCTTAAGATCACGGTAAAAATTAATGTAATTAATTTTTGTAATGTAAGAAATTGTATAATCATGTTGCCATAATTTAATTTAATGTTTTTTTTTAAATAGAATATATTCAGTTCTGGATACTTTGCTGCTTTTTAAAAAACTGCCAGATTTTTTTTCATTCAAGACAGCTTGAAAAGAGAACATTTTTCATTGATGAGAAAAGGTGAACCTGACTTCCATATGGGCTGTGATCTCAATCTTCTCTGCCTTTTTTGTTTCACCAAAATGATGCCATGTCTTGTTTTGTCTAATTCTTCATATTTGCACGAAGCTTGAACTTTACTCCAAGCAAGTGAATTTATTAAAAAATTGCTTTGATTGCCACCCACCTTTTTCTTTACACCTTTATTGGTATCACAATTAAATTCGAAACAGAGGGGGAAAAACCCAATGTGTTCCATCCCACACCCTTACACCCAGTGTTTGTATATACAACACCTTCATGTTCTCGAGGACAATTCAGAGTTAAAAATATATTATTAGCAGGACTAAAATAGTGGTGCTGAGAGAAAGAATCCAGTCCATTCCTTATTAATCTCAAAGCAAGAATTTACTTGCCCAAACCACAAGGAAAAATAGTAACTTTTCCAGATTAAATTGTAGCAGGAGTATTTAAGCCCTGTTTATACAATTGCCCAAACTAGATTGTTCAACCCTCCAGTACTCTAGTCAGAGCTAAAGCCTGTTGGTATCTTGGACAGAGAAAGTCACATGCAAAATTGCTATGTGCACAAAATCTGTGGTAGAATCCATTAGAACAGGAGTGTCAAACTGGCGGCCCATGGGCTGGATATATCACATGCAGGCCACGCCCACCTCAGCTTCAAAAATGGGAAAGATCACATGATGGCAATGTGACACCATAAGCTTGACATTGTGCATTAGAACATTGTTGATGGGTGTTCTACCTGGAATTTTCACCTGCTGGCTCAACACCTGAATGGCATAGGCCTTTGTCACTGATGGACAACAGTGAACATGAACATTTAGAGATGACAATGTCTCAGTATCGTAAACAAACAAACAAACAAACAAATAAATAATGGCCTATAATATGAAGAACTGCTCATTATGACTCCCACTCAATTCAACAAGCATGGTTGATGGTAACAGATGCCTACAATGTAATTAGTAGTATGTGGTATGTGGTGAACTACAATTTTTCTGTTGCTGATTTATAGATATTATAGAAATAAAAAAGAGTGGGAGAAAAAAAAACCAGTAATGGGAAGATATCTTGTCTCAAAACATTGTATATTTGTTCTTATTGGGTGAAAAGTTCTGTGTTTTTCAGATAATTCCTTTTGCTTTCTAAGAAATTCAAGAAAGTATAAAAAGTCTAAACAATTTACATCCATTATATATTTTTAACAATTTTCCTTTTCTTCATAAAGGGGTTTTCTGAATTGAGGCTTTTCATAATATTTTTTAATTAATTCTATCATTGATATCTTTGAAAATATAGCAATTTAGACATTTTTCTCTCTCACAAGGGTGGAATTTCTACTGGAATACTCAGTTGCAGGCAAAGGCATTGTAAGGAAGAAAGTCATGAGGGTTATCATACAGTTGTAGCCCTGTCTTCTTTATGTGTGGAACATGACATAAGGAGGGGCAGTGTGGTGGTTCAGCAGTTAAGATGCTGGGCTTGTCAGCTGGAAAGCTGGCAGCCCAAGTTCAAGACCAGAGGTGGTATTCAGCCAGTTTGGACTGGCTCTAGCAAACTGGTTGTTCTGGTGAATGGTTGGCCCTGCCCCCTCCCCCGTCCTGTCTTTCACTGTTTTTTAGCTCAGCTGATTCGTGTGGCACAGAGGATTGCCACACCTCAGCTGTTTTACTCACTTGCGCTGATATAGAAGGTACGCTTTTAAGCTTAAAATGGGTGGTTTTTTAACTCTGCGTAAGTGCGCAAACATGCGTGAGATATGCATGTTGACTGAACTTGTTAAACCGGTTGCAACCGCCACTGTTCAAGACCTGAGTGCCATGCAATGGGATGAGCTCCCATCATCACTCTAGCTCCTATCAACATAATAGTTCGAAAGCATGCAAATGAAAGTAGATAAATAGGTACCACTTTGGCAGGAAGGTAATAGTGCTCCACGATGTCATGCTGGTCACATGACCATGGAAATGTTTTGGAGAGCCCTGGCTCAATGGCCTTGAAATCAAGATGAGCACCACCCTCTATAGATGGCAATAACTAGCGGAGTTAAATCTGCAGGGACTCCTTTACATGACACAAGCACAGTAGCATCATGTGCAAATGATCTGCAGGGCCAGTGTAAAAAGTGAGTGTGCACACTGTGTCCTGTTTTAAAATTTCTATACTCTTTTCTTCTCACGAACCATATGGTAGTGGCATCTATGAGGGGTGTGTGTGTGTGTGTGTTTGAGTGTTTCAAAATTGGCAAGGTGGCACACAGAACATTGTGAAACAAATACTGCTCCATTTCTCTGTGCATCAAAGTTGCATTTATGTTCTGAGGGCTTGCATTCTAATGATCCATTTGCTTCTGATTTGAGCCATTACCCCTCTTTGGCACTGCTCATTGTAGACTGCTAGGAAGGAGCACAACAGATGGATTTTGCTAAAGGCCTAAATACATGACTTGCAAAAATACTTTAAATGACTTTCTCATCTTCCCGTACATTTCCCAATAGGAGCTCTCTTTCCTAAAACTTTTAGCAAGCACCAAATACAAGTTGAGTTTCAGTTCCCCCAAATATTCTTTTGCATCAACATTTTTTTTATCAAAATATTACTAAGAGAAATAAAACTTTCCTGAAAGATGTGTAATTCATAATTATGGGAGGCAACTAATTTGCACCTATCCTTGTAAGTGTCTTGCCAAAACATCCAACAATACAGAAAGGTTGCCTTCTTTTGTGACCCCCCCGCTGTGGTTTCAAAGTCCAGTTTATAACCCTGGTGTTCTCAGATGGTTTCCCATTCACACAGTCATTAGGCCTAACCTTGTTGTTTGTTTAAGGCCCTGTCACACTGGCCGACGGATGCAAAACGTTTGTAAAAAGGACACAGCGGACGAGAAAAATGTTACACCAGCGCGACGAGAAAATGTTCCATTCCATTGTATCCGCTCTCAAAAGGGGCAAAATTTTGCATAACCAGAGTGGACAACACGGAAAGGAATGGACGGCGGGGAGGACATTAGGGCGGATGGAAGCAGATGCTCCATGGAAGCCTCGCGGTATGAGGCAGATGAGAGCGGATGGCACATCCGCCAAGGCTTCCGGGGGACGCAGCAAAGTGGACGTGGAACAAGCGATGCAGAGAGCGAAGATGCAAGAGAGACTGAGTGCGAGGAGAGACGCGATGGATGCATTGGCGTCAGCCCCACGGACTATAAAGGGAAGCAGCTCCCAAGCAGGTCACCATTTCTGAGGAAAGACCTGCTTCCAAGACACAGCTTGCCAGCCAGCCAGCCAGAACCCAACAACCATGGGGAAGAAACGGAAGCCTCTGCCATCTGCTGCCAGCCCTGGCAAAAGAGGGACAAGGCCACCCTTCCCACCCCGCCCTGGCCCTCACTCTGCTCTTGCTGGATTCTGCAGGCCTGGGCTCACTTTCTTCTGCGGGCTGGGGCTTTAGCTGATGCTGCTTCTGGAGGGTTGCGTTGCTCTGCTGATGCTGCTTTTGGAGGTGGTGCTTCTGCTGGTGCTTACTCTTCTGTATGCTGCTTCTGGTGGTGCGTGCTTCTGCTGCGTGCTGTACTCTGCTGCCTGCTTCCTGGGGATGGTGCTTCTCTGTGGTGCTTACTCTGCTGGCGCTGCTCCTGGCTGCTAGTGCTTCTGCTGGTGTTACTCTGCTGCCGCTGCTCCTCGTCCTGCTGTGCGTCCTGGTCCTGGTGCCCTCCTGCTTCCTGCTGGCCTGCAGCTTAGTGCTCCTGGTCCTGCTGGTGCTGTTGGTGTTGCTGCTGCTGCTGCTGTGGTGGTGTGGAGGGCAGCCCCTACAACCATGAAGCCCCTCTGATGAGGGCCCATATGGCCCTGCCAAAGGGAGGAAGAGGGTAGGCGCTTAGAGAACGCAGAGGAGGCAATACAACATAGCAGAGGAACATGAGCGATGAGGTGCTAGGAGTGGCTAGGGGGAACGATACAGCAGTACTATGCGCGAAGGGACACAGGCTCTTATCGCCGACACCAAAAGGAAGCAGGCTGATTGGAGAGAGAAGGCGGAAGCCTGGGCCTATATTTCGGAGGTGCTCCTCAGCTGGTGGAAGCACATGCACACCTGGTACGGGAAGCTGCACCTCAAGAAATCTGGCCAGGCCGCGATCAAGCTGACGGACAGAGAAACCTACATGATGGCCAAGTGCAGCTTCTTGGAGGGTGAGATCCGCCACCTGAGGAGCAGCCCCTCTCACAACCTCTCTCTCAGGCAGCCTGCTGAGAGCCAGTCCTCTTCTGGCAGAGAGCCAGTCCCTGTCTCCAGGCAGGTATCTGGTGGAGCTTGCCACGACGGAGATCCCCCCAACAGCTGTACTACCCGTGGCAGAGCGCGTGGAGGACCCCCTACTTGCCATCCGTTGTTAAGCGCGATTTCATCTGTTCTGTATTCACTGCCTCTGTTTTTTCATCCTCTCTATCTTGTCCAGCATCCGTCGACTGACGGTACCATCGTCGCTCAAAAAGTTTTGAGCTGCTCAAAACTTTTTGAGCAGAGAAATGTATCCAACGCGTACGTTCTGCATCTGCAACGCATAAGGGGAACCATCCGTTCTACATCCGTCGTCATCCATTACACGTCTGCTATATCGCTAGGCATCCGCTGCACATTCGCAAACTCAAATCCGCTCCAGCGAAAACGGACACAGGGGGGAAGTGAAACAGACGCGGAATGGACGCCGCAGCGTTTAGTAGCATGGACGAGAGAAAGAATGAAAGCAGATGCAGCTTGCAAAGAAAGCATTTTAAAATGGAAAAAAACGTTCGCAGAGGGGAACCTATCTCGATATTAAGGATGTCTAGAGGATGCCTAGAGGATGCAAAAGGACACATCAGTGGAAAACCTATATTGCCTATAAAAAGGGGGAGCAACTGCACCTTGGATCTCACTTTCAGTCCAGCAGCCCTGCCTGTGCAGACCTCTGCAGCCTTCATCTGGCTCTTGCCTTTTCACAGCATCCAGTGATGTCCACCATGGATCGCGTACACACTCCCCTTTGGTAGCCACCATCGTTCTGCAACAGTGCGAAGCCATCTACAGGCTCTTTCAACTGTTCTACGGGAAGAAAAGGAGGCGGCAAGAAGTGTCTGGGTCCAAAGATGGATTCGGTGAGAAGAGCAGAGTACAGACTGTTACAACAAGCTGATGGTGGAGCTGAGGAACAAAGACCCTAGTGCATTCCAGAACTTCAATGAGGATGCCTCCAGCCATGTTTGATGAAGTTTGTGGACGTCTGAGTCCCAGGTTATCAAGCAGAGCACCAACTTCCAGCCCAGCCTGGACCCTGGGCTCTCAAGGTGGCACTGACTCTGTGCCACATGGCCTCTGGAACCACATACAGAAAACATGCAGTATGGCGTGAGGGTGGCCACACAACACACCATCAGCATTGTGGTCAGAGAAGTGGTGAGTGCCATATTTGGAGATCCTGAGGTAAGCTCCTCCAGTGCCCCTCACTGAAGAAGGCTGAGGAAAGTTTGCAGAGCAGTGGACTATCAGAGTGGAACTCCCTCACACCGTTTGAGCCTAGATGCGCAAACAGTGGCCTGCGAAAGCTCCACAATCAGGTTCTAGCTATTTCAACTACAAGGGCCTTCTTCAGCATCAATCTCTCATTTGCCGCATGGTTTGATGCTGACTACAAGTTCAGTACATCGCATGCTTCAGGCCAACGGGCTTAGCTTCAGATGCCAGGTATTACAATGCGTGACTCAAGGAGGGGCTTGGAACGCAACCTCATCATGGGTTCCCAGATCAGACCCCGCTGGCTCCAACGACACGCAACATGTGCCCCTACTTCATCGTGGGCGATGACGCCTTCTCCCTCCAGAACCTACCCTACATAAGCCTACACTCCAGATGCCTCACCGTGAGAGAGGATCTTCAAATACAGGCTGTCCAGCGGCATGGCGGTGTGGTGGAGAAACGGCCTTTGGCATCCTGGCCAGACAGGTTCCGAGGGCTACTTCTCCCACATGCAGCATTGCCCACAGACCCCGTGAGGAGGTCTGGAAGCTTGCCTGCATCCGCCACTAGAAATCTCATGCTACCCGCTTACCCAGTGTTGCCAGGAACGAGGCTCGTGGACCTCCAACAAGAGCAATGGCGGACATGGGAGGCCTGGGAATGAGGCAATTAGGCCAAGGAAAACATGATGACACTAAGGATGTGCAAGGCCCACAGAGCTTCTACGGTGAAGGAAGAAGATAAAAATAAATAAAAAAAAAACAGCCCGCAACCTCCTGCAGTACTGTGTGCAACTCCCCAGCTGGAGCAGTGGAGTGCGCAAGACAGGATGATGAGATGATATAATGGACTGCTTTCCTTGACGCCTTGTCTCATCACACTGATGAGATGGGCCATGTATGTGGGTGGGCCTACAATGGAACAAGGCATTTTAATAAAGAGTTGTGTTTATGTGACATGTGTGGCTATGAATGATTACAATTATTATGCAAATAAAGGGGCATCGGTGTGGACACATTGGAGGGGTGACCCATAACAGTCCCATTATGCTTGCACTGCGCAGGTCTTATCTATCCCACAGCTATGTAACCCATGCCAAGGGTTTATTCCTCTAGCCCATTCCCACAGCTATTACATATCCAAAGGTATCCCTGCCTCCCACAGCTATATTACCCATCCCAACAACGGTATCCCTGCCCATCCCACAGCTATTATCCCATCTCAAAATGTATGCTCTGCCCATCCCAGCTGGGTTCTTAACCCATTCCACAAGCATGTCAAAGCTTAAACCATTTCTAAAGGTTTTCACCAGACATTATTTACGTAAAATAAATGAAGCAAGGTGTGTGAAGCAAAAGATAATTTTATCAATACAACTGTAAAAGAAAAATGACCCAAGATCAAGTGTCTAAAGCAAAAATAAAGTCAACAGTGTGCCACACCAGTCCCTGGCACTCTTTCTTGGTCACTTGGAGGAACGGGCGTTGCCAGTCTGCTAGGGGGAAGGGTCCAGGGTGCTGTGGAGGTGGCGTGCTGCTGGAAGTGTGGTCTGAAACGCCACTGGTGCCTGGCCCGCAGAGGACAACAGGGCGATGTCTGTCTTGAGGAAGCTTCAGACAGCTGGTGCAGCCCCGTGTCTTGAGAGCCCCTTCCTCCATGACATGCGAGTGGCTGCCATACTACGAAATTACGTGGACAGAGCTACTGGCCGGCGCTGGCTGTGGGGTGAGGAAGAGCAGACTTGTAGTGGGGCTGTCTGGTCTTGCAAGCGGGAGGACTGGTGTGGTGTGCATCCGGTGCCGTGGTGGCATCGGTGGTGTGGGCTGATCGTAGGCATCACGTGGCACCGGTCGGCGTCTCGAGTGTACCTGTGCCTGAGCACTGGGAAGGGGCTGCCGTGTGCTGTGCTGGACCTCCTGTTGCCGTAGCCGTGGTTAGTGCGCTAGGGCCTGTGGAAATCCTTGAAGCGGCAGTGACATCAACCTGGAGTGGAGGAAACAGCCTGACGGGTGGGAGCAGATTCATCTTGGCTTGGAGGCGTGTGAAGAAGATCGGTTGATCCTGTCCTTGCACCACCTGGTACTGGGGTTCGCCATGTTCGATTGAGGAGTCTGGTTCTGACTAAGTGAAGAAAGGCTTGGCGTTGGAGAGATTGCGGACATTGGTGTTGTACCAGCTGAGAGAGGAGATCTTACGCTGCCTCCTGATGGTGTTCTTATCTCCAGGCAGGACAGTGTGGCTATTGCCCCTCCGGTTTTCCTCTGCTGCTTTCTGTGGAGGTGGAGCTGCGGCGTGTGATGCGGGTTGGCTGCGGTGGAGAGTGCGTCTCCTTCTCTCCCACTGCGTCAGCGGGCGTCCTCCACGCGCTCCGCCACGGTTAGTGCAGCTGTCGCGGGGGGGTCTCCATCGTGGCACGCTCAACATGTACCTGCCTGCGACACAGAGCTGATCTTGCAGAAAGGGACTGGCTCTCAGCAAGCTGCCGGAGAGAGCAGGTGTGAGAGAGGTGACTCTCAGGGCTGCCGGGGATGCAATCTCACCTCCAGAAGCTGCACGTTGGCAATCACGTAGGTCCTCTCTGTCCGTCAGCTTGACCGCTGGCTCCAGAGTTTCTGGATGCCAGACTTCCCGGTCAGGTGTTCTGCATGTGCTTCCACCAGCCGAGGAGCACCTCTGAGTGTAGCCAGGCTCTCGCCTTCTCTCTCCAAGCAGCCTGCTTCTTTGTGTCGCGATAGAGCTGTGTTTTTGTCCCTTCCGCCATAGTACTCTTCTCCCTCAGCCACTCCAGCACCTTCCTCCTCTAGTCTTCCTCTTCTATGTTGTATTGCCCCTTCCCGTTACGTTGTCTGCCTCTTTCTCCCGTTGGCAGGGGCATATGGCCCCTGCATCAGAGGAGCTTCGTGGTTGTAGGGGCCTGCTCCTCCGACACCACACCACAGTTAGCAGCAGGCAGCAACAACAGCTAAGGGAGCAAAAGCGCAGCAGCGAGCAGGGACCAGTAGGACCGAGAGCACTCGCGCAGGACCAAGAGCAGAGCAGGACCAGGCAACACAGACAGGACAGCAGGACCGAAGCAGCGCCGCAGAGTAAGCGCAGCAGGCACCGCAGGACGAGGCGTAGTCAGCGGCGCAGAGTAAGCACAGCAGAAGCACCAGGTAGCACGCGCCAGCAGAGTAAGCACCCGAGTAGAAGCACCAGCAACCGGAGCAGTCGCAGCTAGGAGTAAGCAACACCAGCAGACAGCACCCCACCAGATAGCAGCATCAGCAGAGCAAGCCACAGCAGAAGACCACCTCAGAAGCAGCACAGCAGAAGCACCACCCCCAAGCAGCTTCAGCCAGCAAGCGCCAGGCCCCAGAAGACTCGAGCTCCGGCAGCAGAAGTTCCAGGCAGAAGCAGAGTCAGGGCCAGGTGGGTGGGAGTGTGGCCTGTCCTATTGCAGGGCTGGCACGCGCGCGATCTGGCAGAGGCTTGTCCGCTTTCTTCCCCATGGTTGTTTGGGTATGCTGCTGGCTGGCTTGGAGAGCTGTGTCTGAAGCAGGTCTGTCCTCAGAATGGTGATCCTGCTTGGAGCTTCTTCCCTTTATATCACGGCGGTGAGAAGCATCCTCCCCGCATGCACCAGTGCCAGCTAGGCATCCACTAGGCATCCTGCTAGGCATCCACTAGGCTTTCGCTAGGGCATTTGCTATGGCTTCCGCTCTGTCATTCGCTCATCCTCTCGGCATCCGCTTTGCATCGCTTCATCTGCTCGCGCGTCTGCTCTGCATCCGCGTCTTTCCATTCCGCGTCTGCTTTGCTGGCGCTCCCCCGGGAAACACTTGCGGATGTGCCATCCGCTCTCATCCGCTTCATCCGCTAGGCTTCCGTGGAGCATCCACTTTCCCATCGCCCTACGTCCTCCCCCCGTCCGTTTCTTTCCATGTTGTCTGCGTCTTGTTATGCAAATTTTTGTCCCTTTTGAGAGCGGATAACAACGGATGGCAACATTTTTCTCGTCCGCTGTGTCCTTTTTATAAACGTTTTGCATCCGTCGGCCAGTGTGACAGGGCCTTTACTGGTTCAGAGTATGAGCCAAGAGAATTCATATCCTAAGAAAAATAGTCACTCCTTTCCAATGGCCATATCTGGTCAGTGCAGAATAGATAGGCAGTCTTTTACCAATGGTCTCTATGAGTTAAACTTCAGTCTTTCCTCCCTATATCAACACATTTGGGAAATTTAGTCTTCATCTAACCAACATCTTGTGACCAAAACATAGTTGAAATTTTCATTTTTGGCAAGCTATAATGTGCAATGGCATCCCTTGTACAAGCATTTTGTCTGTGCTGCATAGGAGGAATTGAATTTGTTGGGCACATTTTTTCCACAGCCCTTTTTATTTTTCTTTCAAAACAATTCAGTTATGCCATATTTATTTAAATATTTAAATAAATACTGCAGAAACTTAAACATTCAAAGAAAAGTCAACAATGACTTATAGGATTATTGTAAAATATCGAACAATTTCAATTGTTTCCCCCAGCATGGCGCATCATTGTGTCTATATTCTATGCTTATTTTAAGCAATAGCTAGTAGCAAATATACCAATATGCTATTGTTTATTAACTCTGAAGTGCAGTGTATACTGCTCGGTTTTATAGCTTTCTGATTGTACTGTTGCAGTGAGAGAGCTTATCTATGTAATGTGAATAACAGAGAACAAAATTTGTGTCCTTAATTTTCTATACGATAAGAGAAAAAATAACTCATAATTTTATGTCACACTGTGGTAAGTTTGCTTTTGACTTAGTAATAAGTAAAATTGCTCATTATAAACTAATGTGAAACAGCCAATATGGCTTCACATTCTATGGGTAAAAAAACCCTGACCTGGTAGTATGTTTGAATTCAGACAGAATTTCTTCGCCTATGTCACTATTGCATGTTGCTGTATGGATACAGTTGGAGGAGAGTATTATGCTGTCATAAGCTCCTGAAAAAAAGATATGAATCCAATGAATAAATGAAAGCCTTTGTATTATTATTATTATTATTATTATTATTATTATTACTACTATTATAAAATAACATTCATGGAGCCTGGCTTGCATGCATTTCCCAGTTCCTGTCCTCTTTCTGAATGATTGTAAGAAGCAAAACCAGGATTCAAACCCATTTGAGACGATTCCTTGCTTATTGATATCAAAAAATTAGGTATTGTTTTTAAAATAATATCTAATCAACCATTAAACAAACCAACAGGGAACCTTGAGTTGCGTTGTTGGCACATTTGATAGGCTACCATTTAGTAACTAGATTTTGTTCTTCACCACAGTTTGTATCCAAGGATGCTTTACTCTGAGGTGGTGCAGTGGTGTCAGATGTGGGATGGGAGAGATGACCACATGTATGATGACATCCTTCCAAGGTGGGTAAAATAGGGATCCAGATTGTTGGGGGCAATTTGCTACACCATTTGGCTTTGTAAACTGCTTAAAGAGGGTTGTATAGCACTGTGAAGCAGTATATAAGTCTAGGTGCTATTGCTATTACACCTGTGTCATCATCTGATTGTTATGATTTTTTTTTATGATACTCTCAGTACTGCAGATGCCTTTGTTCAAACAAGAATGTATTTAGAGAGAAGTACTGAAGTTAGGACGATAGTTTCTAGGAGAAAATATTATTGAGATTGGTGTTTGCATGAAAGAAAATTAAACTTTGCTTAAGATGCAAAAGTAATAAGAAAACCCAAATTTCTGTATTTGCAGCTAAGAGTCTGTAGCGTTTGAACAGAATTAGGTCAGAGACAGAAAAAAGAGAGAATTAAACTGAGAGGGGAAGAATATGGTGACAACCATAGGAACATCATCAAACTAATAAGAGGCATGTTATAGAGACACATGGAAAAGAAATGTTTTAGTCAAGGAAAGGAGATAAAAATGTGAATCATGTTGTTGCAGAGGGTGAAGAAGAAGAAGCAAGACACTGCTTCCTCTTGGTCAGTTTTTCTTGCTACATGCTCTTGTTAAGTTTCTGTCTCTTTGAATTGTAGAGAGGAGGAAATGTGCAACCTACCAGATCAGCCTTCTGGTTGTAAGTCATTAACAACAGTTATAGCAGTTGTTAATAAAACCACGTGTGTAAGTCTGAATGTAATGGGTGGTTGTTGTTGTCTTTTTGCTGGGAAACAGCACAAAAGTCACAAAATGTGACCACATAAACGTGAGCCAGTTGCCAAGTGCCTGAAATGTGATCCTGTGACCATGGGAATTATGTAGTTTCAAGGATGGTTTGAAAGTAACTTTTTTTTTGAGTCCATTGTGACTTTGGTCATTAAGCATTAAGTCAGCATCATCACTTTCCCACTTTGCTGTCTGGGGAGCCATTGCATAAAAGTTTCTCTACTGATCAAAATAGAGCTGGAAGGGACCTCTTCTAGTCTAATCCTCTGGTCAGGCAGGACACCCTATACCATTTCAGACAAATGCTTCTCCAGGTTATTCTTCTTAAAAATTTCCAGTGATGAAACACCCACAACTTCTGAAGGCAAGCTGTTCCACTGGATAATTGTCCTCACAGTTAGGAAGTTTCTCCTTAATTCCAGGTTGCTTCTCTCTTTGATAAGATTCCATCCATTGTTTTTTTGTCTTGCCTTCTGGTGCTTTGGAAAATAAGTTGACCCCCTCTTCTTTGTGGCAGCTCCTCAACTACTGGAATACTGCTAATGTCCACCCTACTCCTTCTTTTCTCTAGAATGGCCATACCCAATTCCTGCAACTTTTCATCATATGTTTTTGTCTCCAGACCCTTAATCATATTATCTGCTTTTCTTTGCACTTTTTCCAAAGGCTCAACATCTTTTTTGTGATGTGTTGTCCAAAAATGGATGCAGTATTCCAGGTGTGGTCTTACTAAGCATTTAAAAATTGATACTAATACTTCACATGATTTTGAATCTATGCCTTTGTTTATACAACCAAAGATTGCATCAGCTTTTTTGGCTGCCACTTCATGTTTATTGCTGGCTCATGTTTAATAATTGTCCACTAAGATTACAAGATCCCTCTCACAGTCATTGTTTTTGAGCCAGGTTTCACCTAACCTGTACTTGTACCTTTGGTTTTTCATGCCTAAGTGTAAAACCTTGGTTTTCTCCACATTAAATTTCATGTTGTTGCATAGCATAGGGCCCTTTTCTCTTTTCTTTTACTGTACTATCATGGAAGAAATGTTCCTCTGAACAGAATCAGATGACGAGTAAGAGAGATTGAAGTCTATTTCTTCATGCTCAGCTGAGATGCTGCAGAATAGGCTGGCAAGCATGTTGAGATGGTAATTCTTTCTCTTCAGAGAGCTATCCATTTGGCCATAATGCTGATTATGAAGGATGAGCAAGAAATAGAAGTTGGAAGATAACTTCTTTTTCAGTTTGCATCATTGTCTTTAAAAAGAGAAAAGGAGACAAAGTCACTGGCTCCAACAGATAATGCTTGTCATTTCCTCTGCTCATCTGCTCCTTCATTTCCAGCATGGCATCCATATGTTCAGAGACACTTATCTCAGAACTTGTAAGAGTTCAGCTTATTTCATTTTTAAATAGTGTTTTGAATGAGAAAACGAAAGGAAAGGAACAAAAATGGGAGACCAGCCTGTATCATAATCTCTATTCCAAGGATACTTCTGGGTCCCAAATATACCACAATTTCCACAGAATTCTTGGAAAATGAAATGGCACAAGACACCAGTGCTTACTTTGGAGGAGATCTCACTTGTCTACAAAAAAAGACAAAAGGAGGTAGAACTGGTAAACAGCAATCTGGGAAACTAAGATGATAAGGATCCCTTTGCCTTCTTTTCAAATGGTAAAGGTTCCCCTCACACATACGGGCTAGTCATTTCTGGCTTTTGGGGGGTGGGTGCTCATCTCTGTTACAAAGCCAAAGAGCCAGAAGACGTCTCTGGGGTCATGTGGCCAGCATGACTAAATGCCAAAGGCACATGGAACACTGTTACCTTCCCACCAAAATGATCCCTATTTTTCTGCTTGCATTCTACTTGCTTTTGAATTACTTGGTTGGCAGAAGCTGGGACAAGTAACGGGAGCTCGTTCTGTTACGTGGCACTAGGGATTTGAACCACCGAACTGCTGACATTTTTGACTGACAAGCTCAGCGTCTTAGCCATTGAGCCATCGCATCCCCAAGTTGTACAAAATTGTGATGCAGTCCAGCAAAGAGACAACACTGTACTTATCTTTAAGGAATAATTGACAGGTATAGCCAGCTTTGGCTAGAGATTGGGCTGGAATCTGGGACACCATAATTTTCCAATCCTGCCTGAAGCCACCTTGGCACAAAGCCACCCTGGGGCAATCACTCTCTCTCAGCCCTAGGAAGGAGGCAATAGCAATCCACTTCTAAAATCTTGTCAAGAAAACTTCAAGACCAAATCCAGGCAGTTGCCAAAACTCAAGACTGACTTGAAGGTGCCAAAAACAAATAAACCAAACAACAACAGTTGACATGCTCATACAAGATCTAAAGTAGCTTTTCTGCTTTGGATCTGAATACTACAGGGTTTTTATCACTCAGCATGGATAAAGATGGCAGACCCTCTTATGTCCTACTTTCAAGATGCCAAATCTTCCTATCAGTCCACAAGGGGGGAGGATCTCTGCTTTAATTCTTTGCATGTTCTGTTTCTTTGGTGATGCAATGAAAAGAATGAAGCTGAGCTATCCAGATGTATTAGCAAAACAGAGCCATCCCTTTTGCTTGTTTGCTCACCTTTGGTCAATGATTGGTATGGTGGAAAGAATATTTGGGATCAATTGCAGCATTATATAAATCAGTTGTGGAAACTATTGATTTGCAAACTACAAAACTCACATATTTTCACCATTGACTCACTAAACATAATTCAACTGCCTTTGCTGATAGACTAATAGTATGATATATCTCAAAACAAAACCTCACTTCCTGTTCTTTTAGTCTTTTGTGCAACCCACTTGTCTTCTCTAGCCCTTTTTCCTATCAGCAATATTAGCAGTTGTGACCATAGTACAGATTTGTGTTGTGGGTATATTTATTTGGGAAAAAGTACAATCCACAAAAATAATAATAAAACCAAGTAAAATAATTAACGTATTTCTCAGAAAAGGTACTGTAAACCATGTTTTTATTTATTTTTCCACCTTTATTATTTTGATAACTCAAGGCAGCTAACATACTTAATACCCCTTTCTCTTCCTATTTTCCCCACAACAACCCTGTGAGGTGAGTTGGACTGAAAGAGAGCAACTGGCTCAAAGTCACTCAGCCAGCTTTCATGCCTAAGATGGGACTAGAACTCACAGTCTCCTGGGTTTCTAGCCTGATGCTTTAACCACTAAACCAGACTGGCATATTAATAATAAATAGTACAACAATAATAGTAATAAACTAGTAAACTTCATATTAATGAAGAAGAAATATTAGACATCCCTTAAAACATAAGAGTTTGAAGTGTGAGAAGTAAAAGAAGACCATTTCAAATAATGAATATCACAACAGAGAAAACCCTCAACGCTTCCCAATGTGTGTATGTTTGTGAGAGTGTGTGTGTGTGTGTGTGAGAGAGAGAGAGGGGCACTGTGAAGATGCATCTCTGCAGATCTACATGTTCTGTGGATATGCTCTTTGACAAACTAAACATTAATGCTGTTTAAATATTGTCACTAGACCTTTCAAATTCACCTGCTAAACTCCAGGTAGCCCATACAGTTGTAGAGGAACAGTGACAAGTGCTCTTTAAAGAATGCTCTGCATAAGATTTGCAGTCATGATGTTGGGCATTACCAGCAATATCCTAGTTGTCTTCAAAGTACATCTCCATAGGACCCATGGCAGTTGTCAAAACTGGAGCCTCGAGGACCATAGCTCAGTTATCTCTGGGAAAGAAAGAACAGGGCCACTGCTTAAAGCTAACCATAACAACACAATGTATATGGTGATGCCACAATGCAACTTCATACCTTTTGTACTTGTTGCAGGCAAGTGCCTAAGAGGCAGTTTGCATCATAACGTTACAATGGACTTTCTCCCAGGTGGGGTCTGACAAGACGGCAACCCCAACGGTGTGGTTGAATCTTGAGGGCTGCGTTCCGTAAACCCAGTCCCCATAAACCACTTCAACGATAGGGCAGGCTTGAGTCGGAGTGGGGTAAAGAAAGAATGACAGTAGGATGGCAACGCTCCTTTTTTGCGCCAATGCATAACGATCCTCCCAGCCAAGGCGCTAAAACGATGGCGCAAAAATCAAGCAGGTTGTTGCTTCCTCCAGATCGCGCACGTTTTCATTCCTCGAGAAAAATACCTCTGTCTTGTATGTTTTCCTCCTTCTCTTGTGACTCCACAAGGGGGGAAGAACCTGCTGTTGATTCTCGGTTGGCCTGACCCTCCCCAGGAGGCGATCCAGGGTTAGGGTTCGTCTGGAGGCCCCCTTTACGCCCCAGGCGCGCGTTCAGCCCTCGGCTGAGTTTTAGGTAGACGGAAGATGCGCTATGTGATGCANCTTTACGCCCCAGGCGCGCGTTCAGCCCGCGGCTGAGTTTTAGGTAGACGGAAGATGCGCTATGTGATGCAAAGGGAGGCGGCGGGGCGGCAGCTGCGCTCCTCGGACTGGCGCTTTTCCAGCCGAGCCCCTTCAGCGGCCACCGAGAAGATTTGGCATAATAAGTCGACTCCGCACGTGCCTGCGCCATCCACCCGTGGGCGTGGCGCAGCGTGGCGCGTAAAAACTCTCTCTAGCAAAGCGAGGGCTGGAGACGAGCAAAGCGGCTGGGCTTCCAGGAGCCGGCAGGAGGAGGAGGGGCTGCCGCGGCTGCTGCTAACCGGCTGAGCCAGGCGAGCGAGCGAGCGACCGAACGAGCGGTTTCCTTGGCAGGCACCGAGCATGGCTTCGTCGCAAGGCAAGGTTGAGTTGAAATTCGCCGACTGGATGGCAAGTTTGCCCGAAAGCATCCACAGCGTGCCGCTGGCAAACCTGGCCATCCCAGGTAGGAACAGGGGGGTCGTTGGGGAGGACGGGGAGGGGGGGGGCATTGGTTTTGTTGTGGTGGTTGGATGTTTTGCTTGGTTTCATTGGTGGGAAGCTGTGAGACGGTTGAGTCTTGATCGCGCCGGGAACAGCTCCTTTGCCTTCTCGGGAAAGGTGACATTGGACGCTGTCTCCATGCAGCGCCTGCTATCTGATGGGGATTGATGAACGAATGTGATGGCGGACTGGGGATCATGACATACCTGCCCGTTTTATCATGAGAATCTGTCTGTCCCACACATACATTCCGATCTTCGGCTTCTGCTTTGATGGCCACGAGGTTTAAATCGGAGTCAGATCGCTATCCACGGTGCTGAAATATTCCCCAATCTCCGAGATCCGGTTTGTATTTCGAGAACAGGGGAAGAAAGTTGCGGGCTCATGGAACCATATATTTACAGCCGTCTTTTTCGGACTTTAGGACTGCAAAGATCGATATATCCATAACAGCCTGGAAGGGTCCCACAAAGTGATGTGTGTGATGAAATCACTTTGGTTTCTCCATTACACTTGTTTCATTCATTACACTTGTCTACTATTCTGTGAGGACAGCAACTCTAATTCAGATTAGATATACAAAACCTCACCGCTGGTTTTTTGTTTTTGCCCTGAACCGGACACATCAGTATTCACATACCCTATCCTACCCCATATTTGTTTATCCCACTTGGGGAAATTGTGTATTTGAACCAGCAGACAGTTAATGCTATGCCTCTGATATGCAAAGTTATAAGATGAAAATCTAACCATTCTACTATGAAGTTGGCAGGTTCACACATTTGCTTGATGCTGCAGTAATGCATTGAGTAATGGATGTGCATGTTAAAAAGGTGGATGTATATGTATGTACCAGGTAGGGGGAAAAGCAGTTCAATTCGGTGCTAAAATACAACTGGTTGGCAAAAGCTTTTGAGAGTGCTACTCCCGACATACTATAAAACATGGAAAAATGCTAGTATTCAAAATAGATGGTCAGGCATCACTGTCATTTCAAAATTACCTACCTCTACAAAGCTTGTTACAGATAACCATGGTGGGATAGGGATCTTTGAACAGCAAAATCCTATTTTTCCTTTGAAGGTCATGAGAGAAGTTTTGTCTAATTTTTATCTTACCTGGTATGATTGTTGTGGAGATATATTATTATAAATTTTACATGTTCTTGGAGAATGGGGTAGAGTGCTATTATTGCCATGATTGTGTTGTGAGCATTTTTCTTCACAAAAAAGTCAGCTGTCAAAATAGTAAATTTTCTTAACACACACAGACATGAAGAAAAGGATTTCTTGGGTTTGTTCATCTGAATAATTGAGACTTTGTTGTTGATTTTATTTCATTGCCCTTTCTTGCTCATCAATGCCTTCTAAAATTTCCTGGTTTATTTCACCTTGAGGTTTTTTTTTGTGAGTATCTAGATACTGTATACAGGTCTGGATCCCAACCACTTCACCTTTATATCTGCATAAATAATAAATAATTGTGGTATACCTTTCAAGCTGCCTTTATGAAAACCTCTACATGTTAGGTGTATATTAGATCTAAATGCCCAGTGTACAACATTTGTAATAATACTGGAGAATGAAAAAGGTATTTAAAGAATGCATGTGCATGAGAAGGGCTTAAGTAAGTTTCAGCCTTGTGTTCTTTATGATCTGGAAAAAGGATGTCTTTTTAAAATTTAGAAGACTTTAGGATAAAAACAATGCTTACTTATTTAGTGTAATCAGTCAAAAATACAGAACAGCTAGAAGGAAATTGTATCTAATTATGAAAACAGATGATACTTCAAATATGTCCATGATTTTTTGCTACTTGTATTTCATAAAGGCAAAAAGAAGACAAAACAGAGGTAAAATTAGATGGCTTCTTGGGGAAGGACATATTCTAATATGTTCTCTTACTAATTATCTATTTTGAAAGGAATTTGTTTGCAAAAAGCATTTTGACAGAAAGGGGGAGGCTGAAAAAGAAACCTTTTGTATTCTGAAGTACAAAGGAATTCTCTGTTAATTGCTAATTGAAATCTAATATATGCTAATTGAAATCTAGTGCATGCAAATAAGTTAATTGCTTTGACATAGAAAGTAGATAGCTTGCTGATTGGAGATATATTTATTTGGCTAGTTAAATTTAAAAACAAAACACAATTATTTCTCTCTCTTTTATGCCTCCCTCCCATCACAATAAGTTTAAAAAAAAACACACACATCTTAAGCACTACAGTTAGATAACCTTTCTTGACTACTGAGTAATTCAGGTGCCAGAACTACAGCGAGAAGTAAGTTTATGATACAGCATGAACACCATTTAACAATAGAAGATGAGGCCATCTGTGGGTGGTTGGCATTTAATCTTGCTGTTGAACACACTCCAGACATGTCATAGCTTGGTTGTAATGCACCTGCTTTGCATGCTAAACAGCCCAGTTTTATTCCTTGATGTCTCTAGGTATGGCTGGGAAAAGCAGTAGCTGAAAACCCAAGGAAGAAATTGACAGCTTCTTCCATGCTGAGGAACTAGATTTGATCCACTTTCAGAAAACAAGAGATTTCCTATCAGATTGGGACCCCATTGGGAGCCCTTTCAAAGTAGATTGCTTTGGACAAGAAACAGGTGGAAATAATACGTGAGATTACTCTTAATTTTTAATGATAACTGCAAAATATAGCTTGAACTGAGAAAGACTCATATTGTTTCCTTGGATGGTTCTACTAGTTTACAGATGAACAGAGTTGGAAGGGACCTTGTAGGTCAACTAGTCCAACCCCATGCCCAAGCAGGAGACCCTACAATAGAAACCCTATGTCTGACAGATGGCAGTCCAATCTCTTCTTGAAAGCTTCCAGGGATGATGGTCCCATAGCTATTCCATTGGTTGATTGTTCCCACTGTCAGAAAATTTCTCCTTAAGGCCTGGTCCCACTGGCCGATGGACACAAAACGTATGCATAAAGGACACAGTGGACGAGCAAAATTTCAGGGGTGGCTCCAT
>BHFT01020164.1:0-27224 GCA_004320025.1 Laticauda laticaudata | reverse complement strand
AGTACACAATGGATGCATCGCGTTTTCCAACGGATGGCAAGCTTTTTTGTCCATTTTACATCCTCTTTGCATCCGTCGGTGCAGTGGGACATGGGCTTTGAAAACCTTATTTGTTAGCATGTTAGCCACAATTGTTGCAATTTTACTCATGAGAGGAAGAAGACTTCATTAGACAGGCAACAACCTTCTGATCGTTCCTGATCTTGGAATCATATGCATCAGAGATCAATTCTGTTCTTGACATTTTGAGTTTAGGCCAATTGTTAAAAACCTGGTTCTGGTTTTCCTTTTATAAGGGGAAGGTTTTCATTTACATATACTTTTTAAAAATATATTTTCTGTCTTACGGATTGCCTTCCATTTTGGCTGTACCTTCCTTTCTTTTGCAAATCATTATGGAGTCAAGAGCCCCAAAACTGGAGTATCAAATTAAATTAAATTCATAAACCAGCTCCAAAAAGAAAAGAAAAGAAAAGAACAGAAAGAAAACCTGCATTTCTACAACATGTGATACACTTTAGTTTTTAACTTTTCTCTCTGCGTTGTGTGAAATGAACCTACTGAGTTTCTTTGATGTATAATGCACACTCAGAATATAGATTAATTAAATAACAAGATTAAACTTGCTATGTGTATGCTGTTAGTGAGTATTCTGAACATTGGGAATGGAGTAAGCGAGAGAGTTAAGGCTTTTTATTTCTAAATCTTTGCAACAATTTGTTTTATTTTTATTCCAGTCTCTTTGAGCCAGGGGAAACTATTGAAAATATACACCATAAAAAAAACCAACAACAGTGTTTTAAACCAGAAGTGGGTTTCCATTATTGGCTTTTTCCAAACACAGCTTCTTGTATTACATGGAGTTCATTTAAAAATATTCCAGTAGAACTGTGGTTTGGAGGAACATCAACCAAACTCACACATCAAGAGAGACATTTGAAAAGAAAAAAATAATGGTGGATGTATCATTCACACGTTTGTTGAATTCTGAATGGTATAAAGTACTTCTGTGACTCTTGAAATTTTATATCTATCTTAACTATTTTATAGTTCATGATACTATTGTTATTACTCCCAAGAAGAGATGTTAAAATGTCTTGATGATAAACGCTCCTTCTATCCAAGTATAACAAAATAATAACCTGGATCAGAATTTCTCAAATATCCCTTGGATTCAGCGGGCCACATTAGCAGGGAAATGAAATATTCTAGCCTTAATACGATGACAATAATTGTTCAAAAATAACAATAGTGGGTCTATTTTTTTTTCTCTGCATGTTTAAATGTATGCAGGTAACTTGGTGTCTGAAAACTGCAAGAAAACAACCATAGTGACATGGGAGCTTGTATCTTTAATTTGATCCATGGGTAGATGTTAAACTTTTTCCATTGCCTGTTTGCTTTGGCATATATTGGGCATTGTTGCCACAACAAACAAGAGGACTCATTTACTTAAAATGTAATGTACACCTAGTTGCTATATAGATCTTAAGGAAGAACTGTTGGTTAATATACAGGCAGAGAAATGGGGTTTTTTTTTCAGTTCAGTTTTATTACAGGCCTAAGGCAATATAGAAGCCAAATACTGAATAAAAGCCATATTACATCTATCTGTCTATCTGTCTGTCTGTCTGTCTGTCTGTCTGTCTGTCTTTCTGTCTGTCTGTCTATCTGTCTGTCTATGTATCATACCAGCCAGTTTGGTTAGGGCACCACGCTACAAAGTGAGAGGCTGTGAGTTCTTAATCCTTCTTAACCATGAAAGCCAGCTGGGTGACTTTGGGCCAATCACCAAGAGACAGGGAGTTCTAGTCCTGCCTCCCCATCCACGTTGCTCATCTTTGCATTGTATGCGGTAAAAACTCAACTCTTCTTTTCTGCGTGGTTAAAAAATGGTCTGCTTCTTCTCTATTACAGACCAGGGGACGGTGCAGAAGGTGGTGGCTCTGCCCACTAATTCATCGACAAATGGAGAGCTTATCTTAGAAGAACTGGAAGTTTTTAAGGTTGGTCTCTCTCTCAAGATTCTTCATTTTTTTTCCCTCTAATCAAAGCACTTTCATCTAACAAGTAGGCAAATAGATTACTAAAAGTAGCACCAAATTAAAACATATTTGAACCACTATTAAATTTTACAGCCTCATGCAGTAATGGTAGTATCTTCTGTAGGAGATAAGAAAGCTGAGCTGGAAGGCGGGGTTAAACATGTCATCAGTTTGGAATCTTTGCGCTCCCACAAAAGACCTAAATCCAGCTTCCCATGAATTTCACTGAATCTTATCAAGCCCCAGTTTAGCTTTGACCATTATTTCACCAGATTCTTATGCATAAGTAGCAATAATAAATTCTTCAGTACTTTGAACTTGGCATGTTTTCCTATTTCTTTGCACCTGACATCTTCCTTGTATGACAAAACATGTGTAAGGAAAAACAGCTTCCTTACAGAGCACATCAAAACTTTAACAGTTCAACTCCTATGGTTTTTTGTTTTTGTTTTTTTATTATTGCACTTTCATCTAAATTAGCTTGGCAAGATGGGGAAATGGTAAAATAAAAAAAATGACTGCATTTTCTAATTACAGTGAGACACTGATATGGTAGATCTTGGTGCAATAACCAGATCTTTCCTGCAATTGCAGAAGATCAAATTTCTGTGGCAATTTTTGCTCCTTGCTGTATGCCATGATGAAAATGATATGGTTTGTGCTCGTTTACCTAATTTGCATCAGAAGATCCCACCAATGAGGTACATTAACCCAAAAGGATGTCATTTGCACAGTAGTTTTGTTAAAGAATACAACTCACCATGAAAACCTCTTTTTTCAGTCAACCCACATTTTAATACCAGATGTCCACTCTTTCCATGGGTCTGTTAAAAGGGAAGCTTCATCCTACTGATTTTGTGAGGTTGGGTTTCTCCAGGAGAAGAAAAGCAGAATTGCAATATTTTATACTCCACTTTAAATCACTTGTTTTTCATTAAATTGTCAGCCTGGCTTGATATCCCCCCCCTCCTCTTCAAGTTATAACAGCTGCCACCAAATCTGACTTTTTCTTTGTTTATATCGTGATTACAATCTCTTGCGGTGGGATGTCAAGTATTCTTTGTGTGTTTGTGTGCCTATGTCTTAGTTGATAAGGTTTCTGAACTTTAAAAATCTTAAAAAAAACCAAACAAACACTATTTTCTTTCTTAGAATCCAAAAGTTTCCTATATTGGCCTCCATCAGCTGATGCTCTCAAAAAGTGATTTAGGAAGAAAAACCAGAGCAAGATTTATATTATTGTTTAACAGAATAACTGAGTTGGAAGGCACCTTGGAGATCTTCTAGTCCAACCTCCTGGAGACCCTCAGGAAGGAGACCCTATACCATTCCAGACAAATGGTTGTCCAATCTCTTCTTTAAACTTCCAGTGATGGAGCACTCATGATTTCTTGAGGGAAGTTATTCCACTGATTAATTGTTCGAACTCTCAGGAAATTACTTCTTAGTTCCAGGTTGCTTCTCTCCTGGATTCATTTCCATCTGTTGCTTCTTGTCCTCCCTCAGGTACTCTCAGGAATAGCTTGAGTCCCTCTTCTTTGTGGTAGCCTCTTAGATATTGAAACACTTCCAAGACCCAATTCATGGACTTTGACAAGATATTTGGAAATCCATAGGAAATGGAGGGGGACTTACTGATTTCCATGTGAACTGTTTGTGGAACCAGAAACATCCATTATCTGCCAGTTTTTGCATCCAAGTTACAATTTGTGCGAAGAAAAGGAGTCCCGTCAAAGCCAAGTCTGACTTTTGAAATCCTCGTTCCCATTCCCAAGCTCAGATTGGACTGCAACAGCTACAGGCTGAGTTCCTGTGCAGCAAAAAAGGACATTAAAGAACCAGAAAATGACTCAAGATTTTTTCTGAGTCAAGCTGGATTTGGCCTATTTCACATCCCACTTCTACAGTTTTAAGACCTTTTGGGAGAATTATTATTTTTTCCCTCACAAAAATCCCATGCTCTTAGGGAGTAGGATGAAGCTACTGCAGAAAGAAAGAGAAGGAAAAATAATTTCCTTTTTAAAATAACTACATTTCCACAAATGTCAAAGACAAAGTGGGTTTAGGATGTGTTGAGGGAAACTTATAATTTTTGGGGGGTGAGAAGAGGGGATTGCCTTATTTTATAAGGCAGGGGTCTCAAACTTGACAGCTTTAAGACTTGTGGACTTCAAATCCCAGAATTCCTCCTCCAGTCATGTTAGCTCAGAAATTCTAGGAGTTGAAGTCCACAAGTCTTAAACTTGCCAAGTTTGAAGATCCTGGCTCGAAGGCACCAGAGGGCAGAACAAGAAGTAACAAAGGGAAGCTTGTCAAAGAGATATCCAACCTAGAAGTAGAGATAATTTTTCTCACATTAATGTCATGGTTCTGACTAACGAACCCAAGCAAATCAGAACCCTGAGGCTAAAGACTTCCTCAAAGAACTTATTTGTATCTAATATTGCATGTGTTAACAACAGCCAGAATTGTATTTGCACAACATTGGAAAGGTGTGAGGATCCCTACAGAAGAGAAGACATTTTTTAAAAAAATACTAGAATGTGCAGAAATGGATAGATTAACAGTTGAAATTAAAGAGAAGGAAGTTACAGAATATTTTGAAACAGGGAATTCGTTTTATCAATTCTTTATTGGATACATCATATTGGCATGGTCAAAAGCAAGACCAACCCTAAATGTTTCCTATCACTTCAGTATCATTAAAATAAGAAACAATTCCCTCCCCAACAGTCCCAGGTCACGTAAGCCAATTAGGTTAATTGGCGGGCTCTCCAGGCACCGCTCCCTGACTCTATACATCACCTGTAGAAATGACCTTGGTTCTCAGGAGAAAGATCTGTGTTTTGTCTTGCAAAGCATTCCATCCTCCTTCTTGCTCCCCACTCTGTGTGGCAACCGAGGAATAGAAAAATGGCTTCTGGTAGGTTTGATTCAAAGTTGACAGTTAATCAACAGAATAACTTGCCTCCAAGGGTTGTGGGGGCTCCATCCATGGAGGTTTTCAGACATAGACTGGATGGCCATTCAACTAGGATGGTATAAGGCCTCCTACCTTGGGCAGGGTTTGGACTAAAACAGGGGTCCCCAACCCTCACTCTGTGGCCTGATATTAGTCCATGGCCCATTGGGAACTAAGTTGTGCAGGTGGCAGGCAAGTGTTTGAAGCACCATTGGCGAAACTGGCAGGGTGCAAAACCATCCCCTTTTCACCCTCTCATCACTGCCACTGGTCCACAGAGCTAGAAAGGGTTGGGGACAGGGGTGCGATTCAACCGGTATAACAACCGGTTGGGTCAGCGTGTGCTCCACATTTTAGAAAGCTAATACTTGCCTTCAAACACAGCTGAAGAAAACAGCTGAGGCACAGAAAAACACTCTGCTGCATGAATCAGCTGTGCTCTAAGGAAAGACCAGGGGCAGGCAGGCTGGCCCACATGCTCGGCGGAGTGAACTGGTTCAGAGCAGAGATGGTATTCAGCCAGTTCTGACTGGTTCTGGAGAACCGGTAGCAGAAATTTTGAGTAGTTCAGAGAACCAGCAAATCCCACCTCTGACTGGCCCCGCCCCTATCTGTTCTCCACCTCCAAGTCCCAGCTGATTGGCTGGGTCTTCTTTTGTTGTCTTGCACAGGAGAACAGAGCTGGAAAGCAGGTTAGTGGGGTGTGGAGGGAATGGAGATTGTGCAGTAGCCTTCCCCCAGGAGTAAGGAAGTAGTTTTTACAGTATCCTTTCCCTGCCACGCCCACCAAGCTACACCCACAGAACCAGTAGTAAATAGTTTGAATCCCACCACTGGTTCTGAGCCAACTGATTGTTGGAACAAGGGCTTCACCCAAACCAGTCTGAACCAGGAGAATCCCACCCTTGGTTGGGGACCGCTGAACTAGGAGAACTTCGAGATCCTTTCCAACCCTATGATTCAAAAATGGGACAAGTGCTCCAGGGAGGGGGACCCTGGTAATCACACTATAGCTTGATTATCATTCAGTGTGTGGGTGAACTGAGGAATTGGCGGTTTGGAAATTCCTTCCAGGGGAAAAAAAAAAGAATTCTGGAGAACTCCTTTAACATTTTCTGTCAAGCCTTCTGAAAGCTCTCCAAGAGATGACTTGGAGAGCATTTCAGAGTGTTTGCCTGTCTTTCTCTGTCTCTTTCTCATATCCTTATCTGCTCTCTGCTTCGCAGCTCTTTTTCATCTGTGTCTCCCCTTCTAAATGCACAATGAAAATTCAGCCACAAGTATGATGGAGCAAAAGCATAAAACACCTGAGAGAGAGAAAAAAATAAATGGGGATTTCTCTGGTCCATGTTCAGGGAATAAATTTGCAACAGAATGTCAGTTCTGATTTGATGTTATATCAGTCACTCAGGATTCCTGAATTCCAGGTGGATTGAGAAACCTTTAGCGTGCTCTGCTTGCAATTTCTTACATACTCCATATGGTAAAATATATATATAACAATAGCACTTAGACTTATATACCTCTTCACAGTGTTTTACAGCCCTCTCTAAACAGTTTACAGCGTCAGCTTGTTGCCCCCCAACAATCTGGGTCCTCATTTTACCCACCTCGGAAGGAGGGAAGGTTGAGCCGGTCAGGATTGAATTCCTGGTAGTGGGCAAAATTAACCTGCAATCCTGCATTGTTACTATTGCTCCACCAGGAAGAAGAATGAGAAAGGGAATAAAAGAGGGAGGGAGGGAGGGAGGGAGGAAGGAAGGAAGAAAGGAAGGAAGGAAGGAAGGAAAGAAGGAAGGGAAGGAAGGAAGGAAGGAAGGAAGGAAGGAAGGAAGGAAGGAAGGAAGGAAGGGAAATATCTCTGATTATATACTGGTTTACAGTGCCTTCCAACTCTCTATAAGTGGCTTAGAGAATCAGCCTATTGCCCCCTGGATCCTCATTTTACTGACCTTGGAAGGACAGAAGGCTGAGTCAACCTTGAGCCAGCCAAGACTGAACTCCTGGCAGTGGGTAGAGTTAGCCTGCAATCCTGTATTCTAACCACTGCCCCACCAGGAAGAAGAATGAGGAAGGGAATAAAGGAGGGAGGGAGGGAGGGAGGGAGGAAGGAAGGAAGGATGGATGTGTCGAGAAAAGTCATAAAATGGGGCAAAACTCACTTACAGTAACACATATCTCAGGTCAGCAACATAAATTTTGAACTCATTTTGTGATCCTAAGTTGAGAACTATTTGTAGTGCAAAATGGGAACCAAGTAATGTTTTCTTACAAAACGTTCTGCTTTCCAGTGTGCTAGTGCAATAATAATTATTAGAAACAGACCTCATTTTTTAATGGGGTAATCCTGTTAATCTTTGAGCCTTGGATACCTTCTCTTCTTGGTTATCATATGATTGTGTTTTACAAAGAGGGATACATTCTAGTTTAGCAGGATGTCCATTAACACTCCATGCTGCTCCTTAGTCCTCTTTCTGTTTCTAATTTTGGGCTAAAGTAGCCACAGAAAGCTACATCCCAGCTAGCTGGACTTGTCTTCTGAACCAGCTGAATGCAAACACAAACTCAAACGTGCCAACACTTCATTTGTAACGTGGACGGTTGCCTTGATAATCCAAAGCAAAGCTATAAGATTGTATTCCTTGTTCTGTATGGCTCGCAAGAAACATGAGCTATTTCCCCCATCCTGTTTACATGCTCATGAAATATGAGCTGTGACCCAAAAGGATACGTGCTCTCATTTTTCAAAGCATAAACACCAGGATTTATATTTGACTGACTATCTTCAGTTCTGAGAACATTCTTCATAGGCTCTTCAAGTGATAGATCCATAAGGGTCAGGGTTATAAAGTTTTGTTAATGTTGAATATTATGCTGTCACGAGAAAGTGTGAGGAACATGTTACAAAGCTGGAAAAAAGACAAAAGTGTTATTATCATAAGACTGGATTGTCAGTTTGTAGCAATAGCACTTAGACTTACAATATATACCACTTCACGGTGCTTTACAGCCCTCTCTAAGTGGTTTACAGAGTTAGTCTATTGCCCCCAACAATCTGGGTCAGAATGCTTTCTTTCAGACCTCAGAAAGATGGAAGGCTGAGTCAACCCTGAGCTAGTCAGTATCGAACTCCTGGCAGTGAGTAGAGTTAGTTTGCCTGCAATACTGCATTCTAACCACTGTGCTACCACACGTTAAATAACAATAACAATATCACTTAGACTAATATATCACTTCATAGTGCTTTTACAGCCCTCTCTAAGCAGTTTACAGAATCAGCCTATTGCCCCTGACATTCTACATCCTCATTTTACCAACCTTGGAAGGGATGGAAGGCTGAGTCAATCTTGAGCTGTTCAGGACTGAACTGCTGGCAGTCAGTAGAGCTAGTCTGAAATACTGCATTCTAACCACTGCACCACCCCAGCTCAGTTTATGGATTGAGAACTATTATGACTTGATTTAACCAAAGTTTTAGAATCTAAACTATTCTTTCTTTTTGTTTTGCAGAACAATGCCCCAATAACAACAATGGCCATTTCATCTAAAAAGGTACTGAGAAAAAAACCATTATTAAGCAGTTGCAATTTGGGATTTATCCTTCCTTAAATATATTTGGTACAAATATTTCAATTTCAGACCATGAGTTGAATCCAGAAGCAAGAATCATCATTAAGCAGTTATTGTTTGGGGTTTAAAATTCCTTAAATGTATTTGGTGCAAATATATCAGTTAGAGCTTATGAGTTGAATCCTGAACCAGGGCACTGAACTTCAACCAAGTTATCAACATATGTCAACACTAACTTCTCTTGTTGATACAATATTGATTTAATTAATTCAGGAAGGGTGTGACTTATTTTAGAAACACTATTTTGTTTTTTTTTTTTCCAAAATATCATAATTATCAAGCTATGAAGTAGAATGGAGTGGAAAGTAAAGAATATGTTTTATGCCAAATGATAAGATCTGTACAGAGACAGGTTTTGAAAGAGTATCACTCACGTCTAATACCACCCAACATTTTTTCTGCATCTGCTATGTGCCAATAGGGAGTGAGAGGGAGGGAGGGATAGAGAGATGATGGATAGATGGATGGATGGAAGGATAGATGGAGAGAGAAAGATGATTAGATAGATAGATAGATAGATAGATAGATAGATAGATAGATAGATAGATAGATAGATAGATAGATAGATAGACAGACAGACGCCAGCAGGCAGACAGGCAGATCACTATGATATTCTCTTGAAGGACTCTCCTGACAGATGAACCGCAAACCGCAAAGTTTTGAAAATTTTAAGATCATTCTCAAATTTTTCCTAAAAGAGACGTGTCATACAGTAATAACCAGAGATTTCCCTGCATTCATTTTGGCATGAGTGATCCAGTTCTTGGCTTTGTGATCCTTTGAAGGGGTCGAAGAGGAGGTTCTCCATTTGCTGCATTCAGGCTAGACATCTTCCTTCAGTTCCAGAAGCTGGAATCCTAACTTCTCCCTTGTTTTTCCAACAGCAACAGTTGTATGTCAGCTCTGATGAAGGTGTTACCCAGGTCTCCTTACACCGTTGCCACATCTACGGGACTGCCTGTGCTGACTGCTGCCTGGCCAGAGACCCTTATTGTGCCTGGGATGGCAACTCCTGTTCCAGGTTCTATCCAACAGGCAAAAGGTAAAGGAGGATAAGCCAACAGATTAGATTGGCAGAAAGAAATACCACTGAATTAGATCAGTGGCAAAAGCTCTGGGAAATACATTATAAATTGGCAATGGCAACTACATATAAGGAAAACTTACACAAAATGTTTTATAGATGGCACTTGCCACCTGCTAGATTAGCCAAAATGTTTTAAAACATATTTACTAAATGTTGGGGATGTAATGTTGGGTACATATTATCACATGTGGTAGATGTGTCCAAAAGCAAAAAAAAAAAAAAGNCACATGTGGTAGATGTGTCCAAAAGCAAAAAAAAAAAAAAGTTTTGGATGAAGTTTTGCATACATGGTTTGAAAAAAAATGTGAAAGCAGCATATATAGATGATAAACCAGAATTATTTATTGTTGAGCATATTACCAGAGAAATATGAAAAAGTGAATGTGTATTTAATGTCATATGTTTTGACAGTGTTTGTGCAACACTGGAAAAATAAGGAAACACCCACAGAAGAAGAAATAATAATTTTTTAAAAAATTATTAAATTTTAAAAAAATCTGTCCAAAAATGGATAGATGAACATTGAAGACAAGAGAAAAAGAAGATACCAAATATTTTTGAACTTGGGACTTGTTTTATCAATGATTGGATAATAGAGGTAGAAATTAGGAGTTTAATATTATCAAGGAAACAAATTCATTCAGACAGTACGCTGTTTATTAAACACTTATTGTATACAAAGAGACAGTCTATATATATAAAAGCGAAATACCACTCATACATCATCACAAAATCTCCAGAACCATAAAGCCTACAAACTTGAAATTTGGCCTGTATGTTCCTCTTGGCTTCTAGGTGCTCACTAAGAAAGAATTTTTCCTAATGACCATCAGAGCATTAGTATTTCCTATATTATTATTAACATGGTCTGATGCTAAGGAGTTCTATTCCCCCTCCCCACCTGAAAAGAAATCTCTTCCAAATGCAAAACACAAGCAAACCAGTTTGAGTTTCGCAGCTGCAAACAGCTTTAGTACAGAACAGTTGAGCTAAGCCATGCCCAAGCTCCTTGCTGTGTCCTTCTTGCTCACACAGCAAACACTGTTTCAGTTTCCAAACACACTGACAGGATGCTCGCCAGATGAATACCAATGGATGCTGGTAGGCAGAGGCAGAATTTTTTCCCCTTATTTTCATCCCCAAAAACTAAGCCCAACCTCATAGTTTTGTGGAGAAGCACAGGTATTGAGCTAGTATATAAATAAAATTTTAAAAAAGATTGGCAGTAAGGAAATACAATTGGGGTATTAACATTTCGCTCATGTGGTTGCAATGTAATAGGAACAACTTTCACTGCTTCTACATTTTTGGAAAGAGTCAGATTGTTCATCTAGATGTTTTCCAGCAAGTATGGTCTGTCTTGAGATATTTTTTTTTATTTTTATTTTTTGAGAAAACAAGAGTTTGTTTCACTGTGTACTTATTGTGAGTGTAATGCTGGGGATGTTTGCTGTTCTGAAATATGACACTTGCCTGCTGCAAGTTTCAGAATTTTGCCAAAATGTGATCTGAACATTGAAAAATGTCTGCAAATTTCTGAATATCTTCCCGATCTTCACAATAGAGCCCACCATCTCCTTTCCAGTAATATTTATTTATCTATTTTATATATATATATATATATATATTACCAGTAACCAGCCAAGTCTCAGAATCTAGACACCAGTAGTAACTCCTTTGTGCAGACAATATTTTGTTGTCTCTTTTCTATGCTTACAAAGTTTGGTTCCCAAAACATGACTGCAAGACGTTTATTCATTGTGGTGAAAAAACCATATGCATGTTTGACAAATATTTTTCATGTCATTGTAATGATGTACCGAATTTCCAAGCTCTTTTCTTCTGAAATTGATCTTTTCATTGTTTCTCTTCGACTTCTGAAAGACACCCATTGAAGCACTTGTTCTTCTCTGTGATCTCTTTCAACATTAGTGTTAAAAGACTTTAAAAGAAATTGCTCCAGAGAAATGTGTTTAGTTTAGTTTATTGTCATTGCACCTCTACAGTGAAATCAAACATCAACTTCAGTGCACATCATGACCATGAAAATAAACACAAACACATACCCTTCACACTCCATACATTAACTGAAAACCCCCGACACCACACCAACACAACACTATACAGTAGAATGTTTTTGCTATCACAATATAAGCTCCACTCTTTCTAAATCTCAAATTTGCAAAGATTGGAGTTGTATCATAATCTGGGCCCTCATTTGAGCGACCTCAGAAGGATGAAAGGCTGTGTCAACCTTGAGCCAGTCAGGATTGAACTCCTGACAGTGGGCAGTGAGTTAGCCTTCAAAACTGCATTCTTCAGGGACGTAGTACTAAGGACGCAGTGGCTCATTGGCTAAGATGCTGAGCTTGTCGATCAGAAAGGAATCCCTAGTGCCGCGTAATGGAGTGATGCTTCCGTTACTTGTCCCAGCTTCTGCCAACCTAGCAGTTTCTAAAGCACATAAAAATGCAAGTAGAAAAATAGGGACCCTTTTGGTGGGAAGGTAATCACATTCTGTGCATCATTGAAGGTGTTTAGTCATACTGGCCACATGACCACGGAGATGTTTTTGGACTTTTTGGCTTTGTAATGGAGATGAGCACCGCCCCCTCGAGTCAGGAATGACTAGCATGTATGTGCGAGAGAAACCTTTACCTTTTACCTTTACTACATTCTAACCACTATGTACCACGGCTCTGAGGTTGTCATGTATAGTGCACAGCATTGTATGCATGATCTTGATACTTAGTGTCATGCCTTGTGGACTATTGTTCACAATAGCATGTATTTAAAAAAAACAAAACCTAGTTGGGTCATGAAACATCTGCAAGAAAACCACCAAGTTCAGAGAGCATCAGTGACCCCCATGATTCAACCTTGAGTTACAAATACTCCCTACTATTCATATTTGGCTATTTGGTAAAAATGTTGCAGCTACCTAATTTTCCTTTCCTTTAAATGTTGTAGGCGGAGTCGAAGGCAAGACGTGAGACATGGAAACCCCATGACTCAATGCCGAGGTTTTAACCTCAAAGGTAGGTCGAATGACAAGATGGCTGGGTTATGAAAAGAAATGGCCACTGTTTTTTTCTGAGTGAATCATAGTAGCCATTTCATATGCTAGTGTTGTGGTCCGCTGGCAGCAGAGTCGAACAGTGAGGAAGTTGGGGAGGAACCTGGGCCAGTCTTGGAGGATGAGGAAGGCTCGGACAAGGGCTCTGCGTCAGAGGCAGAGATGGGGCCAGGGCAGGCTGGCAGTCATCAGCTATGTTCAGGCTTGGACAGCAGTGAGGCAGTGGAGCTTCTGGAACCGGTTCCCACCCTGCGCATGCATAGAGCTGCCAAAAGGAAGGCACAATTAAGAATTCAGGGTTGACATGGGAGTAAGGCCACAGGTGGACAATGAATGGCCCTTCCCATCAGGATTAAAAGAGGAGCAAAAGGAGAGGGGGTTTTTGCAGGAAACAATTTGTTCTTTCATTCGTTCATTCCAGCCTCGTGAAGATTTGTCTGTGTAACCTAGAGACTTTGTGCCCAGCCCTTCCACTGTGTGTGGAAATAGTTACTGGGCAGTGTTCCAAGATAGATAAAGTTTGAGCTAATAATATAATAATAATGCAAGACTGTTTGCCAGGCTGTTGGCTGAATGTGAATGTAATAAATTCACATTCATTTAATAAAAGAGGTTTTGCTGGGGCACAGAGTTTTTGGGGAAGCCTAGGACAGAACAGCTCGTAAAAACAGTTGAGTATTCATAAATGTATCTCATTTTAACCTTCCCTTCGTTTTAATTATGATCTCTGGAAGTCTTGGTCAGAACACACCATTGTTATGTGAATGTGGCTTCCCCCGTTGACTCTGCATGTCAGAAGGTCACAAAAGAGGATCACGTGACCCAAGGATATGGTAATCATCATAAATACATGCCAGTTGCCAAGTGTCTGAATTTGGATCATACGATAATAAGGATGCAATGGTCATAAGTTGTGAAAATTGGTCATAAGTCACTTTTTTCAGTGCCACTATAACTTTGAGCAGTCAAACAAATGGTTGGAAGTCAAGGATTGCCTTTATTTTGGTTTTCATGTCTTATTTCTTACAAAGAAGGAAGGTTGACACAGCTTAAGCTTTTCCAAAATTCTGAAAAAGGTAGGATTTTTTTTTTTAAATCAAAGTTTAACATAGCCAAAACAAATATTCAACAAATAAGAAGTTGCTCACTTTTCCATTCTTTTATTTTTTTTTAAGGCTTAGACCTTTCCTTTCTTCCACCTTCCCTAAACTGGAAAACAATAATCTGTCTCAGATTCCAGCATTTAAGATTATATAAAGCTGTTCCATTTTAAATAGAATGAGCAGTCTTTCCAAAAATAGATAGACCGTACCAGGTTTCCCACAAACAGCTTTTCTAACGGTTAATTCGTCAAATTGCTTTTCACTTTCCAGAATACCTTTCTATGAAAAGAAGATGAATTTATTTATGAATGTTTGATGGCTCATGCTGAGGACAGAATTTCATCTCTTGCCCTGAAACTTCAGACTGCTTTGGTGTGATTTCCTTCTTCTTTTTTCAAAAAGCAGCATGACAAATTCATGATCTGAAAATCTGCCTTATTTTGAGTATTTTTAACTCTTTGTGGGGCAGTCAGCTGGATGGAAAGCAACAGAGTAGAGTAGCATAGTGTAGCATAGAGTAGAGTACTGTGGAATAG
The DNA here is from genome assembly GCA_004320025.1 of Laticauda laticaudata. NCBI lineage: Eukaryota > Metazoa > Chordata > Lepidosauria > Squamata > Elapidae > Laticauda > Laticauda laticaudata. The sequence continues at coordinate 12,785 of BHFT01020164.1, read as the reverse complement.
AAGGGAGTAGAGTAAAGTAGAGTAGAGTAGAGTAGAGTAGAGTAGAGTAGAGTAGAACAGAACAGAACAGAACAGAACAGAACAGAACAGAATAGAATAGAAGTCTTCAATAGCCAAGTGTGATTGGACACACAGGGAATTTGTCTTGGTGCAAATGCTCTCAGTGTACATAAAAGAAAAGATACCTTTGTCAAGAGTCAAGAATCATAAGATACAATACTTAATAATAGTCATACGGTAGAAATAAGCAATCAAATCATACTAGGAAACAAATAATAAATTGTCAGGATACAAGGGACAGAGTTACAGTCTTACAGTTTTCTGTGTTGGTGCAGAAAGGACATTCTTTACTGTGCTTTTTTGATGATGTTTTTGATGTTAGGTGTCCACTTTTACTGTGTAAAATTTGAAAGTCTCCACTGTTGATACTGTGTTGTCTAGTATTGTAAGAGGTGGTAGTATGAGAGGGTTTCTCCTAAAGTCTACCACAATTTTTACGCTTTTGAGTGTGTTCAGTTCCAGATTGTTCTGATCATGCCACTGTATTGAATACTGTAGAGTAGAGTAGAATAGCGTAGCATAGCATAGCATAGCATAGCATAGCATAGAATAAGTTGGAAGGGACCTTGGAGGTCTTCTAGTCCAACTCTTTGCTCAGGCAGGAAACCTGATATGAACCTCTATAAAAATACATATTTTCTTTCTTTTGGTACCCTAGAAGATTCTTTGTGCATGTAATTGTGAATGTGCTTTCTTTTTTTCAAAGCTACTAGCTACAAAATAATTAAATATGGAATTATTATTATTTTTAATCCTGCTGCATTTGAAGATTTTACAAAAAAAACCCTCTTCCTCTTTAAAAAAAAACACTCTGGGATATATATATATATACCCGAAGGTAGCTGAACTGCATTCATATTCATATATATATATATATTTTAAGTTTTCGCGGGTTCTTACATGTGTGCTGTTCAACTTCCTTCAGGTATTATCCCATGTCATTGTAGTTGTGCTTTTAAAGTTGTAGCAACATTTCAGCAGAATCTCATCTGCCATCATCAAGCTTCTGTATTCTGTACATACGAACTCAGAGAGAGAGAGAGAGAGAGAGAGAGAGAGAGAGAGAGAGAGAGAGAGAGAGAGAGAGAGAGAGAATGAGAATGAATGAATGACTGGCCAAATATAATATATATATATATATATATATATATTTGGCCAGTCATTCATTCTCTCAGACACACCCTGTGTCTCGCAGGGTGGTTGCCATGAAGAAACAATAAAGATTAATCCCATGAAAGCTGCTTTGAACTTCTGGAAAAGAAAGACAGGATGACAATAGCAAATTGATATAAGCAACGTCAGAGTTGTAAAAATCCAGCATTGTCATTTTTATTTTATATGGGACTCGAGGATAAAACATATGAAGCACAGTTGCAGGAATTGTGGGTATGTCTAGTTTAATGAAAAGAAGGACCAGGAGTGACATGATACCAGTCTTCCAGGGGCTGCCACAAAGAAGAGGATTTCAAGCTATTCTCCAAAGCACCAGAAGACAAAAGAAGAAACAATGGGTGGAAATTTAAACAAGGAGTAAAGCAGCCTAGAATTAAGGAGAAACTTCCTGTCAGCGAGAACAATTAATCAGTGGAACAACTTGCCTTTAGAAGTTGTGGGTGCTCCATCACTGGAGGTTTTCAAGAAGAGATTGGACAACCAATCTTTGTCTGAAATAGCATAGAGTTTCCTGCTTGAGCAAGGGATTCAATTAGAAGACCTCCAAGCTTTCATCTAACTCTGTTATCCTGATATTTTTTTTAAAAAAAATGGCTTTTCTGTTCATTAGAACCTTGTAAAATCCACACCCTGAAAGATTACACACTTGGAAAAATCTTAGAAAAGGCAAAAGATCACAATCCTGGTGGGCTTAAAAGTAGACATTGACACAATGCACCAAACACTGCTATTATTGAAAAGGGAGGGAATGAAAATCATTACATTGCTGAAAAAAATGGAGGCAGTCATAATATTGGCATTCCAAGACTTTGGAATTTAAAATAATGAATAGAAAAGAACAGAATAATAGGATAGAATAGGATAGGATAGGATAGGATAGGATAGGATAGGGTAGGGTAGGGTAGGGTGGGGTAGGATAGGGTAGGACAGGACAGGATAGGACAGGACAGGACAGAACAGAACAGAACAGAACAGAATAACAGAGTTGTAAGGAACCTTGTAGAGATTTTTCTTTATCTTCTTCTTCCTCCTCCTCCTCCTCCTCTTCTTCTCCTCCTCCTCCTTCATCATCCTTTCATGGCACAAATGTCACAATCTGGATATATTCTTATGATTACGGTACGATCAGATAACTCTCAGTGTATCTAGGATAGTTAAATGTAGCATCATAGAGTATGTCCTGTCCCAAGTAATACAACTTTTTCTAACTGGTGAGTTAAAATTTTCTTCATTTTTATTACATCCAAGTGTTATTCCAATCTTATGGGGTGGCATCTATTGTACCAAATATCAGTGGCCCAACTATGGCTCTCAAAGTGTTGGTGATGTTGGTTTACTTTCCAGCTTATCGAAACGCCGCTGAAGTCATTCAGTATGGAGTCAAGAACAACACCACTTTCCTTGAGTGTACACCTAAATCTCCCCAAGCTTCTATTAAATGGCTTTTCCAAAAGGACAACGATCGAAGGAAAGAGGTGAGTGGCAATGTATTATCACCAGGACTGGGTCAATAGATCATAAAGCTATTGTTATATTTACAAGGTACATAATATAACAGAACTAGCAGTGGGATTGGAATAACTTAACCTAGCTCCTCCGGCTAGGTAGGCTGTCAAGCCTGAAATTGACATATATGTAACCATTTTAGTTAGGCATAGTATATATTATTTTTCTTACTTTCTCTGGCAGTTATGTGGGAAGGGTTTCAGGTTCCTAAGAGGAAAGGAGTGGAGATAGAGACACTTGTTTAGGCTAGGTGATTCTTCTTCCCATGGGAAAATAAGCTGTCCATGTTGAGGCCCCTTGAGATGGAAATTTATGACATCAAGCAATGTTGAATTACTTCTATTGGAGAATGTGACTTTTGGCAGTTGTTTCTAACTTCTAATATTGTAGGGTAATTCTGAGTTATGTCAGATCAGGAATTACCATGGACTTTGCCAATTTGATGCTTTCCTAAATAAAAGAAATTGTCTTGGAAGATGGACTTTGTTCTTTNGCTTTCCTAAATAAAAGAAATTGTCTTGGAAGATGGACTTTGTTCTTTTCTTTTTAAATGGATTTCATCACTTGGAAACCTGACAAGGCGTGGTCATGTGACTGGGTGAATGATGTCACTCATCACGCACAATCCCACTTCCTAGCCACTCACCTCAAAGGCAGAGGTAGGATTCAGCTGGTTGGGGATAATCCCACCACTGGCTGGACCCACCCCCACCCGTTTTTCAACTTGTTTTCAAGTCATTTTGGGGCTTTTTTCAGGCCATTTTTTGGCCTGAAAACAACCCAAAAATGGCCCAAAACAGCCCAGAAAACTGCCTAGAAAACAGGCCAAAAAACAAGCAGGCACAGGGCCAGCCAGTGGTGGGATTTGCTGGTTCGCTGAACTGTATAGAATCCTAACTGTCGGTTCATTCAAACTGGTGTGAACCGGCAGCAGCCCACTTCTGAACAGAGTGTTTCTTAACTCACCTGGAATGCTCAGGTGAATGCTCACAATCGTGATACCAAAATTAAAATTCTTCTAATTGCTTCAAAGCGTATGAGTGAAATAAGAATATAATCCAATGGAATGAAGGATCAGTCATAATCCAGTCATTTCTTTATGGACAGTGTCTGTAGGAGATGATCAGGCTGAGTCTGAGGGAAAGGTTCATGTAGTGAAACAGAACGAATCATATATTTTTTTTTATTTTAAAATTGTTTCTATGTTAGCAAAGATGTACTTTTATACAACTGATTATCAGCATCTGAATAACATCCAGATCACACATGTGAAAGGGAGCACTAACTGCACTGCTTTCATTAATTTAAAGTTCTTTTGTTTTTCTGTATCTTAGGCTAATAATTTATGGTAACAGTTGAATGACAAATTAAATACTTCTTCAAATTGTATCATAGAAGGGCCATCAGTACAGGAACCGTAAAGACTACAAACTTGAAATTGGGCATGTATCTTCCTCTTAGCTTCTAGGTGCTCGCTAAGAAAGGATTTTTTGAAATCACCATCAGAGCATTAGTATTTCCTATATTATTATTATTAACACACTCTGATGTTAAGGAATTCTACTCCCCCTCCCCACCTGAAAAAAAGAAATATCTTCCAAATGCAAAACACAAGCAGAGGAGAGGAGTTTCAGTTTCAATTTCACAGCACCAAGCAGCTTTAGTACAGAACAGTTGAACTAAGCCACACCCAGGCTCCTTACTGTCTCCTTGCTCATACAGCAAATACTGCTTCAGTTTCTAAACAGCCCTCAACTCTCACACACACTGACAGGATGCTAGCCAGATGAATACCAATGGATGCTGGTAGGCAGAGGCAGAATTTTCCACCCTTATTTTCCTCCCCAAAAACTAAGCCCGACCACATAGTTTCAAATGTAGCAAAGCGCAGCTATCCAGCTAGTAATAAGATATTAACCAAATGACGTATGAATTTGAAAAAAAAACATTAACATTAAAAGTCTCTTAAACTTTTTAAACTTATATTTTGGACGGTCCCTAGGTGAAACTCAGTGAAAGAATCCTAGCCACTCAACAAGGGCTTCTAATCCGTTCAGTGCAAGAAGCCGACCGTGGGACGTACCACTGTATTGCCACAGAAAATGGCTTCAAGCAAACCATAGCCAAGGTGAGCTTCAAGGTTTTGGATTCAGACACTGTGGCCTTCATGATGGACAAGTGGTCTCCATGGACTTGGGCCAGTTCGCTCCATGCTTTGCAGTTCCACCCCAAGGACCTGGCTGGAACTTTCAGCCACTCCGAACTCCAGATGATCAATCAATATTGCAAAGACACGCGGCAATTGGGCCAACAGGCGGATGGTTCCTCCAAGATGAGAGGGGACTATGGCAAATTAAAGGCTCTTCTCAACAGCCGGAAAAGCAGGAACCGTAGGAACCAGTGGCCCGGATCCTAAAGGGCCCAGCTCTGTCCACAAACTTCTTCATCACCACAGCCATCTAGTACCCTCCCACAAGGAATTCATTTTTTTTATCAGGTGGTTTTTTTTCCCTGCTGAGATTTGAGCGAAACGGCGACCAAGCCCACTCGGCAAAAGTTCAGGACACTCCAAATTCTCTAAGCTGGAATCAGACAACTTAAAGACCAAATCCAAAGAGATGTCCATTGTGAAGTCACCTGTTGATCCCGCCTGGATCTATAAGCCTTCAGAGAGAGGGGTATTGTGCCATGTTTCACAGTCATTTTTGTTGTTTCTAAAGGATGAAGCCCTTGAACATCCAGCCTGGAATCATGGAAGGTTGGAAGGGAAGAGTGGGTTAGGACAAAGAGTGACTTGGAGTGGTCTCCATCTACATATACGGTTTTGTGTCTGTCTATGTGTGATTCTCTGTTTACGGTACGTTGTGTTGACGAAGGAGCACAGATTCCAAAGTCAATTTCCCATATTAATGTCTCAGAAAGGATCATGCTGATTAGGAATTATGGGGTTGGGAGTACATCACAATTAAAGGAACCTCAGATTGGAGAAGGCTAATCTCACTATTGTTCAGGCATTTATCGTGTTTCGTTAGCGGAGATCAAAATTAATTCCATTTCCATTGCATATTTGTATAAAATGGAACCTAAGAAATTATGCCTACACCTAGTCCAAAAGTACAGGTAGCCCTCAACTTACAACAATTTATTTAGTGACCATTCAAAAGTTACAACAGCACTGAAAAAAGTGGCTTATGATGGTTTTTCACTGTTACGAGCTTTGTAGCTTTCTTATAGTCATCTGATCAAAATTCAGATACTTGGCAATTGACCCATATCCCCTTTTGTGATCTTCTGACAAGCAAATCAACGGGGAAGCCTGATTCACTTTACAACCGGGTTACTAACTTATCCACTGCAGTGATTCACTTAACAATGGCAGCAAGAAAGGCCATAAAAGGGGGCAAAGCTCACTGAACAAACATCTCATTTAACAGAATCAATGGTGGGCTTCCTTTGCGGTCATAAGATGAGGACTGCCTGTATTAAATCCGGGGATCAAGTGAAGTAGGAAAAGTAGCATGAGGATAAATATTTTCTGGAAGTTACAATCATTTATTTTATGAAACCTCTCACCTGTAAATACTACAGTACACCCAGAACCCACAAGACATAGACATTATACAATTATATCAACAATTATATGTTGATGGATTTACAGTAGTAATAGGATCTAATTAGGAATTTGGAAATGTCCTAAACTGAACCCTAAAAAAAGTTAATGAAAATCCCACTTGCAACCCTCATGAGATATACAGTGTAGCCGACATAATGGTGGGAAATCTATCAGTACAGTACAGATAGATACATATCCAAACAAATACAGATGGTTGCATGCCATCATATTGACATCCTGTGTACTCATATAATTCATTCATGACATATGTTCATAAAGCATGAATAAAGCATAGAGCTGTATCTTCAGTGGTACCAACAATGAAGTCTTCTCCCTTCACTTTGTTTTCTACTTTTTGCACTGAGAAGGTAGGTGAGAAAGGGCATTTATCTCAATTAGTTTTGGAATCTTTTGCTTGTTTGGGAACATCATGGTAGATCCCAAGCAAATTATCCAATTTTCTATGCTCCAGTGAAGTTCAACTCCAGTGAAGTTCAAGGGGAAAAACACATTGAAACACGATTGGGACATCTATCACGAGTTCCCTCCAGTGTTGGTAGCAACGAAAAATCTGTATTTTTCAACTCTTACCATGTTCTGATTTAGGCTCGTGTTCAGTTTAATTTAATTTAGCTTGTGACTTCTTTTGAAGACCACTCAACAATAGGGCTATTTCTAAGAATACATGCCTTTGATCAGTTTTTTTTAACCTAATTTATGTGTACAAACATTCCTTATTCATGGATTTTGACTTTTTAGTAGGAGAATTGCATTGTAGGATTCAAAGGAGTACAAATAATAATGCCGGCCACATAAGGCAGAATATTCACTGGAGAAGTGTGAGTCAAATAGGAATAATAATAATAATAATAATAATAATAATAATAATAATAATAATAATAATAATAATAATAATAATAATAATAATAATAATAATAATAATAATAATAATAATAATAATAATAATAATAATTGAATTAAGCCACTTGATTCCTTGTTCCTGAAAAGTTCAGAGTCAACCAGTTTTCTACCCCTGAGGCTGAAGCAAGAAGCAGCTATGCCAAGCAGCCTCTGATATCCCTTTGGTCATGTGTGAATTGTACCTAAGCCATGTGGCTTTTTCAAGAACGTTTCATGTAAACTGAGAAGCAGCTAGCCAATCTGGTGGTTGATCCCACCCTGGGTCAGTGTATGCTTTCTCCAGATCATTTCCCAAACAGATGTACCACTTCCCACACAAATAAGTCCCAGTTCTCATCTGTACTGCATCACAAATTTTGCAATTTGCATGCACAAGCATACTTCAAGATGAACGCTTATGTGACTCTTCCTTAAAACACTCCACTCCATTTCTCCTAACATTCACAGTGTTTTCAACCTCTGCTCAAGTAAAACCAGCCTGTGTAAGCATAAGTCGGCTTTGCCTCCATTTTTAAATCTTTCTTGCAATGACTTCTAGTTATGGGAGGCAATGTTTCTACTCTTTTAACCCCTCCCCTGGTCCTAAAGAAATGAATAAAGCTGCCAACTCTTCATCTGTTCTCTGTCGTGCTTCTCCAGTGATGTTTAATGAAGTGTCCACACAATAACTCAACAGTCAGCCCAGTTTAGAGATATTTCTGTAAGCAAAATCAGTAGGGAGAATGGACTGCGTTGTAGCACGACATATTTAATTTCAAGGTACAGCAGTTGCCACTCTTCAAAGATACTCCTGGTGAATTTTATTCAAGCCTGACCTTCAAAAGAAGAAGATTGATTGCCAACTGGAATCCGTAATTGCTGTCCTCCAGCTCTTCTTAGCTGATCCTACAATTGGAAGTCATGCTGGAAATGGATTAAAGATCCTGATAACGGTGTTTATTACAAAATCTAGGGGAGATGTTTGAGGTGGGGGAGGAAATTCCAGCAACTGTAAGCTCTACTAAAACCCAACTCAAGATTAATTCTTGGTGGCCTCTTGCTCTGGATGGTTTAACAAACTTGACATGTTCTGCATTTGCTTGGGAAGAAGCATTCACCACCTGTCTCTTGTTAGTATAATATATCAGTCTGGTATCAAGCTGTTTCTTTCTGATCTTGCCAGAGCTAGCTTTCACAGTTACTTAACAGAAAATTGCTTTCCATATACCATAAATTCTTTCTACAAAGCAGGTACAAGTAAAGAAGCCAATAATTAGGTATAATGAGAGAATGAGAGAATGAATTATGTTTCATCCAGTCATGAAATTAGAACAGCCTTCCCCAGATGTTCTGGCTTTCAACTCCATGGAATTCTTCAACAGTCATTGGGATGCAAGAACTCAAATCCAACATGCCTTGTGGCTACTTTTGACTAATTTCAAATTGGCATTGGCAAGGAGGGTTATAGAATAGCTATCCAAATGGGACTTCTGTGGTATTATGGGACCACCATTAAGAAATTATAATACTAATTTAGTCTTCATAGACTAAGGCTACCTCTTGGGTTCTTATTTGATCTTCCCATATAAATTATTTCTGAGCATGGCAATTTCCAGCTGTCATCTCTCTCTCTCTCTCTCTCTCTCTCTCTCTCTCTCTCTCNTTATCTATCATCTATCGTCTGTCTGTGTGTGTGTCTGTCTGTCTTCTATCTATATCTACTATCTTCCATCTAGCTACTATCTAGCTACCATCTATCTATCATCTATATATCTACTGTCTACTATCTATCTATCTATCTATCTATCTATCTATCTATCTATCTATCTATCTATCTATCTATCTAATCTATCTATCTATCTATCTATCTATCATCTATATAGCTATATAGCTATCTAGATAGCTATCTATCTACTATCTACTATCTATCTTCTATCTATCTATCATCCACTGTATCATCTAGCAAGCTATCATATATCTAGTTATCATCATCTATCACTTTCTGTTCACTCACCTTTCTCTAAATCACAAAAATGTATCAATCCCAGCCTCAGCGTCTAGTTTTCTTAGAGTGGGTACCCACAGTTTGGAGGGGAAAATATCTCTATGACTAGAATCTGACCACTTCCCCAGTTAAACATTAAGAGAAAGAAATGCACTGATGTCAGACTTTAATATTTAAAAATGAAAGCTGGAATTGTTTTATTCAAAAAAAACTTCTGGAATTCTGAAATTGGAAATGATGAGACTGATTTATAGAAGATGGACTAGATGAGTATTCTTGAATTTGGATCCAACCTCTAAGTTCATTGGGAAATCCTTACATAGCCTTCATACATCAGCCCAGGTTTCTAGGTGTGATGTTCTCCATATATATTGGGCTTCAGTTCCAAAAACTCCGAACAGCAGATTCTCCAACTAGAATGATGAGCAACATCTGGAGAACCTCATTTTGTCAAAACCTAGAATTTGTTAACAATTCTGCCCATTTAAAAACCATCCTCATCTTGATATCCCAAAGATTTATGTTTATAATATCAGTTGTTGGGTTGGTTTGTATTTAATATCTTCCTATTTTGAGGATACGAATAATGTACATAATTCTTTTTTAAAAAAATAAATAGGAAGAAACATCTTTTAGACCTGCATTTGACAAATGTAAAGGTCAACTCTCGATGTATTTTTCCATCTGTGTGTACTAAATCTGTTTTCTGACCGTGTTTGTCATTTGTAAAGTTAGATTAATTTTTTGTCAACAATGCTTTATTTGGGATTGTCAGTCCTATAGATACATGTATTTCATATTTTTTTGTTTAATCATCTCTCTTATGCCAGATATGAATGTGTAAGGATATAGCATGATGAAGCCATGAAGGTGAATATGTGGTAGATTTTGAATTAAAAATAAAATAACAGCACAGTAGTATTTAATGGGATATCCCCAACTATTATTTGCCTGAAAAAAAATAATAAAGAGTATTGAAACCATTTTCTCATTTCGGTTGGTTGGATCATTTTTGTATGCATTATCTACTGCAGTCAATCTGTAAAGATGTGAACCCAAGGGTGATTTTTCAAAAAGAAACTGGACTCTGTTTTTCCCTGAAGACATTTTGCTTCTCATCCAAGAAGCTTCTTCAATCAGAATAGAGCTGGAAGGGACCTTTGAGGTCTTCTAGTCTAGCCTCCTGCTCAAGAATGAGATCCTATACCATTTGACACAAGTGGCTGTCCAGTCCCTTCTTAAAAACCTCCAATGATGAAGCACCTACAACTTCTAAAGGCAACTTCTGTTCCACTGGTTAATAATTCTTCCTGTTAGGAAGTTTCTCCTTAATTCCAGGTTGCTTCTCTCCTTGCTTAGTTTCCATCCGTTGCTTCTAGTCCTGCCTTCAGGGGCTTTGGAAAATAGGTTGACCTGTGGCAGTTTGTGGTAGTTCTGAAGAAGCTTCCTGGATGAAAAGTGAAACGACTTCAAAGACAAAACAAGTCTGGTTGTCTTTTGAAAAAAACACCCTTGGGACTGAGAATCTCCATAGACATAAAGATGCAAACATTTTTCATCTTCAATTACTTAGAATAAACCCAGCCCCATCCCAGTCCAGAAGAATGGCGTGTAAGTCAAGCTAAAATAGCAATCTGAAACACAGACTGCAGAAAACAGAGCCTCCTTTCATGAAACATTGTCTTGAAGGATGATAAATATTAAAATACTAAAAAGGGGAAGAAATTGTCGAGCCAAAGTCTTTGGCCTCTTCACACGCCATCTGTGTTATATGTAAAATCCATCAAATTCCAAAGGGAATTCTCAGCCAGATCAAGGTTTATGGGATAAATAATAGTCAGACTTACCTAAGATACAATTATTAAAAAAAGATGATAAGACTTTGGAAAAAGTGCAGAGAAGAGCAGCAAAGAGGATTAGGGGCCTGGAGACCAAAACATACAATGAACGGTTGCAAGAATTGGGTATGTCTAGTCTAGTGTAAAGAAGGACTAGGTGTGACATGATAACAGTCTTCCAATATTTGAGGGGCTGCCACAAAGAAGAGGAAGTCAAGCTATTCTCCAAAGCACCAGAAGGCAGAACAAGAAACAATGGATGGAAACTCATCAAAAAGAGATCCAGCTTCGAACTAAGGAAAATTTTCCTAGCATTGAAAACATTTAACCAATGGAACAGTTTGCTTTCAGAAGTTGTGGCTGTTCCATCACTGGAGGCTTTTAAGAAGAGACTTGACAGCTACCTGTTTGAAATGATATTCTATTCTATGTTTCTATGAAATTTAAAGAAGAGAGGAAGATAGCATCCTTACCTAATCTGATTGAATATGCAATTCAAACAGGTGGGCAATTCATTGTATTTCACTGAGTGATTGATATCAGCACATCCCTGGAATGAACCCTACTGAAGCACGTTACAATTTAGAGAATCAGAAGTGGCGCTCCCTCTTCAAATGTGCTTTGATTGCCAGACTTTTCTATCAACTAGAAGACAATCCAGAGTCAACCTAGAGACAGAGAGGGGGGGGGGGTAGGTTAGTAGAGTAGAGAGAAGGACGAGAGCAGAGCATAGTGTATCAAAGGGCCATATACATTTCTGGGTTTGGAGGGTCTTCGCTTTTAGGAGCAAATAGATGATGGGGGAGTCATTTCCAGTGTGCCACTGACTGTTATCTCAAGGGGTAGGGGAGGGCGTTTAAAGCATTACGTAAAGGAGAGAAGTGGAAGCATCAAGTTGTAACATGGCATTGGCCAAAAATGGCGATTTAATGAGTTGGTTGAAATGATGAATCTTGACAAAAGCTTCTCCTCTGTGCAAATATTGGAATTGCGTTCAAACGTACGGGGGGCGAATACAGGAAACCATTTGGGCATAGGACGCGCAGGACACTTACAGAATACTAGCGTCTGATGCTGTGCTGGAATCGCACACTGGCAGTAATAGGAGCATTTAAGTACAAAATTTTTTTTTGGGGGAAAAGCGGTTTTTGTTCTTTTTGAGTCGACAGCAATAGTAATTTCAGCAAGAAGAGTAACTAACTTAGCTCTTCTCTAGCTGCACAACAGAATACCTGCTTAACATCACCGAAGGGCTCATGAGTATTTTTGCAGGACGTTGGGTACTAATATCATTGAACCTTAACCACCGCCGTATGGTTGGATTTTAAGCAGGCAGTAACAGGCAAAATGTATCTTGGCTACCATGTTTTCTATGCAGTGCAATGAACCTACATTCAGCTTCCAATCATCAATCATGACAGACGAGCACAGCAACCCCAGTATATAGTTCAAACTCACATGGTCTAACCGCCTTCGCAACCTTGATTGCAGAAAGCTACAACTTGCTAGCACAGGAGTGGTCAGGGTGCCTGGAATGCACTTCACCGGCTGACTCTGTTGTTACACATTCCCTGCAACTAACGGCGTCTTCGCCACTCCTTTAACCACAAAATACGAAGAACTTTATGTCACGATTGTGGAGACACTCACGGGCACTCCTTCCGGCTAAAGTCAGGATCGTTAAGCGCAG